>JAOPHQ010005237.1:0-35000 GCA_030340625.1 Merluccius polli
CATTTGGCCATACTGCTGAAAAGGACCTTCACATAACCAGCCGTTTAATTGCTTGTGCGTAGGGGGGCATCCCTTCATTCATGAAAGGAAAATAAAATATAAAAGTGAAAGAGTGAAAAGCGCAGCGGCGAATGACGATGTCTTCCTTCCTCTCGTCTCCCCTGTGGAGTTTATCAAACAAAAGATGGCCTTTCATTTGGTCACAACAGGAGTCTTCCACCGGCTCCTGCAGAAACCCTGGCAGGAGAATTCAGCTCTCCATCCAGCGTTCCCAAGGAGCCCGGCTCTCCATCCAGCGCTCCCAAGGAGCCCGGCGACCTCACCGAGCGCTCAGACACACAGCAGCATTATTTAATCTCCTACTGTCGTTTAGTGCTTTAACGCTTTGCTCGAAAATGTTTGGCAGTGAATTCAGAGACACATCATGAATGAGCAGATAGGGGTCTGCAGATATCTCGCTCTAGGCTGCGGACATCGGGGCTCGAACCCAGAACCTTTTGGCTGGAAGTAGACTCCCCCTGGTCCATGGACCCATCCTTCCCTCCATACACGTATGTGTATAATTGTATAATGTACGTACATACGTACCTATGTGTATAACAGACCTCGATCAAATCTCCCCCCCCCCCATGCTGTGAGACTCTCCTTGTTGGTCTCAAAGGGGAATCGGGATGAGGTAATACATTTCACCTCGCCAGGGCAACTGAATTGACAAAGGATTTAAGATCTCCCCGAGAGCTTAAAGAAAATTGGAGTAATACAGCGCTTTGCGGCGAGTACGTATGTGTAGCGCGGGGTAGCGGCGGTAGCGGCGGCAGTGCAGTAATACAGCATAAGCTGAGTGTATGCTAGCACTGCCTATAACCCGATGGGTAGTAAATCCTTGCTGCGCTCCGGCTGCTGGGGAAGTGTGCTCCTTGGTATATGAAATAGAAATTCTCAACGCTTTGCGGACAATTGCTTTTAAAGAGAGACTTCATTTGTATGTGACTGGAGACCCGAACAAACGGGCAAAGGGATTTATGATGTAAGACATGAGATATCGAGGCAAGCCAAAGCAGATATGAAGAATTTAATGAACGTGCTTAGATATCGTGAGGCAAAGAGAGAGAGAGAGAGAGAGAGAGAGAGAGAGAGAGAGAGAGGGTGCTTCTATAAATACACTTACAGTAACCCCAAGAACACATCAGCCCGAAATGTATGTTGGATTTATTACATATATATTGGACATTTAATATACGTGAGCAGATCATTCAGCCGTGGCTGGGGCACTCATGTCGATGCTCCTTCATTTCGTCACAATTGCTGAAGGCAAACCGGAAACCGGCGCTTTTCAGCTCTCCATCTCCAGTAGACTCCACTGATTGATCGTTCACATGCGATTTTTTTCCTTTTTTCCCCCTCCCAATAGAATAAAGGTATATAGTCTATTTCAGAGAACCAGGGGACTGTGAGCGATCTGTCTGCCCAGCGGGGCCTGCCACGCAGCAGGGGAACTGGAGGTCTATTGTCCCCAAGGGGATCTGGATCCCCTGCTCTCATCCATCTCGCCGAAGCTGCACCCATATGCCCTCTCACCCAAAGCCCCTTTCTGGCTGCGCTGGAAGCCAAGTCAATCCTGGAGAGAGCCATGCAGACGCAGGGCTTTGCCATGTGAAGCTTAAAGGTTTAGAACAGAGTCAAACGAAGGGGGTTTTCCGAGGGGGTTTTGAACCTATTTGAAATGATAAGTGATGGGTCCGGTTGTGATTGCGATTTCCACCGGCGCGATCGCAAATCATAATTCCGCCCGACCCCGTACATGAGAAAGACATGACACGTTGCCCATATTCAACACAAGTGCACCGCGTTCAATGAAGTACAATGCGTGCGATGTAACACAGGACACACAGTATGTGGTATCATACTATGTGTGCAGCTACATACTGTAATACATCCACGACTATCACTGCGTGTGAGGGGTCTTGTCTCACACAATGTAAGCAACGAGTTCACTTTATGCCGCATATATTGCAAAAGACGTAGATTTTGCAGACACACTTGTATTCTACTTTGGTCACGCAGCCGTCTGTTAGTGAAGCCCACCTGGGTCTTCGTGGAGACGGGGAAATCAGATCAAAACAAATCACGGCCGCCGTGCTTTTCCGTACTTATCAGGCACAACGTGGGCATTGCCACCGTCTGCAGAGATTTCAGCAAGTGACGACGTCTCGGAGAGGCAAGAAGTGCCGAAAAAGTTTGGCGCGTTTTGTGTGCGTTCCTTCGTTAAGTTTTCCATACAATCGCGTCATTTTGTTCTTGCGACCTCGCTGAACTTTTTTTCCGCACGATATATGCTGATCATTTCAGCGTGGCGATATGATTTCTCTGCCGCCCTAAACTCTTCATAAAGGACTCCTAGCAGACAAAGAGAAACAAATGGTGGCTGAATGGATATTTTCCTTTTCTTCCTGGTGGAGCATTTGGAGGGAAATCAGCGTGAGCGCTGCTCATTCTATCATCTCTCACAATGGGAATGGATGTCAGACATTATGCTTGATCAGCTATGACCACCACATTCACCCTGGGGAAATGTTGACGAAGGCTCAAATCACACGCTTTCACTGAGTCTGCATCCTTCAGCTCCCCAAAACTCACTCACTCTTGCTCTCTTGCTCTCTCTTCCTCTCTGCATCCCTCTGTTGCTCACATCTCTTTTTTCTCTCTCTTCCCCTCTCTCTCTCCCTCTTTGTCTGAGCTTCCCTTGCTCTTCATCTCTCAGAGATATGATTTGTCATGGTGACTGAGAGAGAAGATAGAAATGAAATGTTTACTCCGGTAGCGGAGGAAAACGAGAGAGAGAGAAAAAAAAACAAAAAAACGCTGTCTCTGACGTCTTTTAATGTATTCTTTTAAAAGAATCGACGCAGTGGCACGGAAAAAGATTAATTTATCACGCCATCAAGCACAGGAACAGCTGCGGAAAAGGATGGGTGTAAATTGCGAGGCGCTGACAATGCCTGCGTTACAGATGAATTTCTCTGTCTGCGTTTCATATTGAGATGCGGGGTGCGGGTAGAAGAGGAGGAGGAGGAGGAGGAGGAGGAGGAGGAGGAGGAGGAGGAGGGGGGGGGGAGGAGGAGGAGAGAAAGGACTGGGGGAGGGGGGGGGGGTGAGCAAAATAAAGAAAAAAAAGCAATTTCGTCAGCACTCGTCCAAACTTTGTGACGTGGGGGTGGGGGGATTTTCATCCATTAGCTTTGAGACACTCGCCTCGGCCAATTTTCCATCTTTCACGTTTCTCTCTCCTCTTGCAGGATGTGCCGCGGGGAGGTTTCCCTCTCGGCTGTGATGACATCTGTTTCCAATTGCAAATGTGCATAGTGTGTGTGTGTGTGTGTGTGTGTGTGTGTGTATGTGCGTAGTTACATACGTGTCGAGGGCCCCGCCCCCTTGTCTCCCACGCGTGTTGTTTCAGTCGGTGCGAAATTGTAGGCAGGTGTGAGGATTGTTAACAACAGATCAGCGAGAGCGTGCTTTCCTTTCCTTTCCTTCACTCGGGCGGGAAAAAAAAGTTTGCTAACGAGATGTGAGAAGTTTAAAGTTTTTTTTTTGTTTTTTTTTCCCGGTTTCCGTATTGCCAATAAAGGACTTGCAAGACGGGCGATGGACCAAAAAATCCACCCCTCGAAAACCAGCATGGTGAGGCGACAACTATGACGCAACACCACACGCACACACAAACACACACAAACGCACACACACACACACACACACACACACACACAAGATCAAAGAGAGGTGGGTGGGGCGGGGGTGCAATGCTGGAAAACGGCCTTTGAAATCGCATCACTGGCTGAGCAGGCATGGCAGAGTTTAAGATGCGATTTGTAATATCTTTGTCCCTCAGCCCACAGGATTGAAAGCAGCGAATGCACCAACAATTCTCCCAAAAAACGGACGCACTCTCAAAAGTGCATTCATAAGGTCCATGATGAACACCTCCTCCTGGTTAGATGTAATGGAGCTGCACCACAAAGCACCTTTAATAATACCAGTACAATACAGAGTTGTGTTATTTATCTTACATCTGACATGCATTTTGTCCAGGCTATAGGGCCTGGACAAAATGCATCATGGGATTTTTTGTTGGCGACACTCCTGTAAAATCCTGAATCAATATAAACATACCGTAACCTAGGCTAATGAAAACTGTTTTGCCACGTCTCCCATGAGAAACGCTGTGGCGGTTTCAAACACAACAACGTATCCCCATAATGACAAATCATGTCATGATTAATTACTAAACAATGACCACAGAATCATTAATACCAACACAATAACTAACATTACAAAATTGCTATGCTTCCAGAATGGAGGCGGTCATTGCGATGTGACGTCATGCGATGTACAAGCCCTATGAGGGATGTTACCTTGCTGCACTGGTGATAGAATGATGATGATGATGATGATGATGATGATGATGATGATGATGATGATGATGATGATGGTGGTGGGCTGGAGGTCTATCCACACGGTGACACCTTGGGTGTTGGTAGAGGTGTGTGTGCGTGTTTACATGTGTGTGTGTGCGTGTGTTTGTGTGTGCGTGTGTTTGCGTGTGTGTGTGTGTGTGCATGTGTGTGTGTGTGTGTGTGTGTGTGTGTGTGTGTGTGTGTGGGGTTGTCCTACAGCCATGCAGAGAGCCTTCTCTTGGACCACCACTCTGGGCTGATTTCAGGTTGCCCCTCTGACGGCCTCAATTACCTTTTTATTTTAATCATTATTTTGTTTTATTTTTATTTAACCAGGAGAGTCCCATTGTGTAACGATCCCGCCCGAACCCCCCCCCCCCCCTCACCTGTTTTTCCTTTGTGTCGTTAATGTCATGTTTGTCACCTGCGGTAATTATTCAGTGTTCAATGTATTTCGGTTTCTTCCTGCCCCGGTTTGTTGCTTCCATGTTTGTGGTTCGGTTCGTTTCTGTCCGCGTGTTTCCATGAAGTAAAGCTTCCTGAGTCTGATCTGTGCATTTGGGTCCACCTCCCTGTGCAAAGATTAAGAGAGAGCCGGCCAAGACAGGCAGCAGCACACACACAAAAAAACCACATGGTTTGTATTGAAAGGATAAGTGTACCAGTCTGAGACGGCCTCCTCCACCATCACCCCCCTGCCACTACTGTCCATTATTGGCCTCCTCGCTCAAAACTCCCGAGCTGCGATGAGGTGTTCAGATAAAGCCTTATCAAGACAGTGGGTCAATAAAATATTGAAGCGGGAACAGTGGGCTCCCTGATTACGCTGGCAAGTGCTCGGAGGAGATTATGGAGAAGTTTTAAAATTCCTGTTTGGTCAGGAAGAGGGGACCTGCTGAATTATGGATCACACACAGAGAGGACTTGCGGGAATTGAGAGAAGATAATCCCACAATGCACAGCAATGAGAGGGGGGGGGGGGGGGGGGGGGGGGATGGGAGATGAGGGTGGGAGATGAAATATTGGCAATCGGTGGGTTGTGGAAAAATAAACATACCATTTGTTTTTTTGCCTTCCCCCCCTCACCGTAATGGATATACAAGCACATCTATTTATATATATCGCAGATTTTCATTTAGATTGCCGGTATAGAGAAGCATGTGTGTTCCTGTTTAACATATATAATCACATAACATGGTGCATCACTGGCGATGTGCCTCATATCATTAAGGAATTTGCATTGAAATTACTTTCAGGTGACTGGGAAAAGAGCGGCAAAATACGAAGAAGCCGAGTTAATAAAGAAAAAAAATATTGTCAGTTGGCAATCTCTCCCACTTCAAACATAATTCAATTTCCCCTATGAAAGAAGATACCGCTTTTAATTAAATTTGTTTTAGCTTTCTTTGAAGGCGCAATAGGTGATGCACCTCAATTATAATGCCCTAATTAAAAAAAAAAACAGAAAAATAAATATATAAATATACTGGGAAGAGGAGGAGGCGGGTGGGAGGGAGGATAGGGAACTCGTGAAGCTTGGGAAGTCTCTGCTATCTCATCATTCCCATTAAGAGAAGGGAGAGCAGTTAAAATTGAAAGTGACGGTGGAGTCTTTAGGAGGCAGCCTGTGATTTCCAAATTATCATATTTTCCGAGTCAATAATAAAAAGCTTATGATAGTGCTAGCTATGCTGACAGGCTTTAATAAGATCGGGTCGCTGGAGCGCGGCAGACGGAGCACCAAGCAGACGAGAGAGAGAGAGAGAGAGAGAGAGAGAGAGTACGTATACAGGTCTGTGTAAGTGTGAGCCTAGACCAGTGTGTGCCCTGTGCAGATGCTAGTATTTCCATGCTGTGTGTGAGTGTGTGTGTGTGTGTGTGTATCCAAGCAATGTGTGAACAGTTTTTAGAGTTCTTTTGAACTGTCAGTTGAGAAAAAAAAAGAAAAAATTGGATGAGGCTCAACCCAATTAAACAAATCGTGTAAGATATACTTCAGCGACACTTTGGAATAGCAGAGTCTGAACTATTAGTGATTAATTAACGAATAATAATAATAATAATAATAATAATAATAATAATAATCATCATCATCATTATATTGCCAGGACCTACGACATTATGATCTCAGGTATTATATATGTTTGTGTATTTCTAGATTTGTGACAATGAGAAACATTTATTTGCAATGCAACTAACGCATGTAAAATACTGTAGGGTCCCTCTCAAAAGTAATTTACTTTAGAAGCGGATTCGGTATCGGCAACTTTTCTGTGTAAAATAGAATAACAGCTAAACAGATGACTTGTTATGGTTTTTTTTTCCAGCACTTTTAAAAGTTTCATTACCAGTACTCTCTAATAAGACTGTCAGCTGTGATTTATTGACGTTCAATCAGCACGGCTTTCTATCTCTAAACGCAATATTCCTCGCTGGCTAATGAAAACGTGTTGGGCTTGATTGCAGAGGCAATATGTCGGATTCCAATGCGACCCTAACGCTTCTTGGCACAATATATTTATTGCCACTGCTCGTATCTCATGAGGTAAGCCTGTAAACTATGCAAGAATGGGACCGGCACGCGCGTTTGCACGCATGCATGCATGCACGTACGCACGTAATTATGCACACACGCCCACAACCACACACACACACACATTGGTCACTACAATAGCCACAAGAGCACTACAGGAGTGCTTTGAAACGGGGCTTAAAATGCCACGAAAACATGTTTTTGTTGATTAGAAAAAAGTACAAAGAAAAATGTTTTCCATTAGGTGCAAATGTATATTTTTGTGCTTTTTATGAGGGCATCGCTCGGTAGATTCTGCGGTTGGTAATTTAGCGCTGATGAACTGAGTGGGCAGAGATATGCACAGTCCAGTGATTACCTTGACCCCCCTAGCCACCCACAGCCATTACCAGGTGGGCTGGGGCACAGGCGGCGGGATAATTGTCTCCACAGAGCTCAGGGGTAAAGGTCACAGAGCTCAGGGGTAAAGGTCACAGTGGTGGTGGTGGGGGGGGTAATGTAGGTTTCTGGAATGGCAAATGACAGGAAATGTGTATAAGTAGGTGTAGTAGAAGTAGTAGTAGTATTGATAGTGGTAGTAGTGAGGGATAGAAGGATTGGTACACACTGTCAACATTCACACACACACACACACACACACACACACACACACACACACACACACACACACACACACACACACACACACACACACACACAGCATTCAATCACACTTCGGTGTCTATTCTCTGATGGCGCTCACACATCCTGAATGTGTCTATCACTTGCTTACATCCTGAAGATCACACCACAAACTGAGGGTCAAAATGGCAGCACTGTTGGACTGTATAGCAACCCCTTTCTATGGGTGATAAAAGAAAGTTGAATTCGAGTTGTGTCGAGTTTCAGGTAGACACCCTGTTCAGCAGCGTTGAGCATAATGAATGGGCGTAGCTTAATTCTGGCGGGGATACTCTAGTCATGCACCGCCTATCAGCTGACGGCTAACCCGGTCCAATCAAATGCACGTACGCTGATAGGCGGTCAATTGAACGCCTTTCATCTCACATACACACACACACACACACTCTGCAAAGTGGTGCTGGAGTCCTGCTTTGGTTCAGCTCTGTATTGTATGTCACCTACACAATGGGCGGAGATATCTGATCTACCCCATGGGGGGGGGGGGGGGGGGGGGGGGGGGTTGATCTAGTGTTCCCTGTTGTCAAATGCTGTTCTGCTGTATCTGACATCTGTATGTCATGCTTTACATCCTACAGCAGGGAGGAGCGCCCTAAAAGACTGGACCCATACCGCCAAACTACATTGTACCACGTCAAGCAATGAATGGTTCAATCTATGACATGCTTTCTGACTATTTTGAATTAAAAACAATAACCTAGTCTATTTAAAACCAGCGTCATTCGAGCGTTGTATATATACACACACAAATAAATATGTACCTTCATTCCCACTGTAAGCGAACAAGCTATTAGAATGGGCCTGGCGCTCTGTGACAGCCACCGCCGCGTCCTTTCAAATAACCTTTCCTAGGAGCAAAGAAGAGAGGAAAAGACAGAACAGGTAAGAACAGAGGGAGACAGAGAGGGTGGGAGAGGGATGGAGAGGGAGAGAGAAAGGGCCCTAGGTGTGTGTGTGTGTGTGGGGGGGGGTGGTGGTGGTGGTGGTGGTGGTGGGGGGACTAGAAGCAGATAGAGCCAATCAGAAAGACGGATAGCCTCGGAGAATATTCCAACATTTAAGGACAGCTGAGCTTGACAACTTCTATTCCTTTTTTTTCTTCTCCTTTTTTTCTTTCTGTTTAGTCAGTGTGCTGAGAGGTAAGAAAGTGGGGGAGGCAGGGTGTGTGGGGGGGAGGCTGGGGGGGGACTGTGGAATTATCACCTACACAGGCTGACAGTGAGGTCTGAAACTAAAGCCGCCTCTCATTAGATATGCGAGCGCATTAGCAGGGACGGCTGTCTCGCTAAAGGTCACGGTTGGAGGAGGCCGGGACATCGGCGGAGCGCAAAGCGGCGCGCGGCACAACCTCCCAGCCTCACCTCTTTGAACTTCAATCATTTTGGCCTGGGCTTAATAGGTCCCCAGGGAGGATCAGACACGGGAGAGACGAGGGGAGGGAGGGACGGGAGGGGAGGGGAGGGGAGGGGAGGGGAGGGGAGGGGGAGTCTTAATGGGACATCACGCTACGTTGACATTTTAATTAAGACGACCAGCCATTAGCATGCCAGAAGTTTGGGGCCGCCAGAATGGGAACCGGTGTAAAGGCAAATGACAGCATGTGATATTTTTTTTTCTCTGCTCCTTTTGTTTGTGTGTGGGGGGATGGAGAATATATATATATATATATATATATATATATATATATATATATGGTGAGGCGTGATAAGAAAATAAATGATTTTGACAGCTATTTATGAAAATGTAATTATGCAACTATCAATGATTGTAGTATCTATCTGTGTAGTCCTGGGCGTATTGTTTAATTGTCGTGTCGGTTCGTGTTTTTAAACGCTATATTACTAAGGTAATGTCTGCTGCTGAGATTCTAATAATTGAGCCAAGCTGCTATTTCACTATATTTGACATAGCTGTTGAGTAATGAGAGTAAACTAGCAAACTTTACTGAGCTTTTTTCTGGAGTCATAGTATTTCGTATTATTTATCTACCTCAGATCAGTGAAAAGTTATGGGGTTCATTTATTAATTAAAACAAAACAACAATCTAAGGAATGCAAATGATTTGTCAACCAGAAAAAAAATGTCTCTATAATATGATAAAGGATCAGCATGTGGAAAGATAACATATTTGTCTGGAGTTTAATTTCACTCTAAGGTATTGTAAGTGTAGTCAGAATTTGTGCAACCGGTTTGTAGTTGTACTTAAGATTTGTGAACTTGGTTGGTATTTCTAGTCGCAGAAAATATGTGTAAATCTGTGAATCAGTTTGCAAATCTGTAACATTATTCTCAATTCAAGCTTTTGTTATTGCCAAATTCAGAAAGAGGGATGTCTGTTGCCAAACTATCTCGACTCAGTTCTGTGTTATTGTAAGTTATTGTAACTTTTAGAAAAAGCGTGACTTAATTATCGGTAAGTCTCCTTACACGATGTAGTGTATATCTGCTCTACAATCTTTACGTTCATTTACTTTCGGTCCGTAGCTTTTGTAGCAGCTCATGTATATGTGGCCGGGTCATCAAAGGATGGGACCAGACACAGAAATAATTTTTAGTAGGATCTTTAATACCCCGACTGCCCTTTGAACGGGGTCAGCATTCATTCTCTAATTTTGAGAGAGATGTTCGTTACAGTCAAATACAAAAATACAACAAATAGTTTCCTTTCTTTCCTGAATATCTTAATCTGTCAGTACCAAACAAACACTATCAGTACCAAACAAACAATGTAGTACCAAACAAACTTATCCAAACAAACAACAGTAGTGGCCTTATTCGCTAGCTTGTAGCTTGAGAGCCTCAACCTGGATGCAGCTCACACGCACACACAGCTCTGTCTCCCCTGCTGACCCACGGTTGTCTATGGCGGCTCCCGACACACTGGACAATATGAATAAACCGACCGACGAGAAATATCATCACAAATGTCCGTCAGTCACCACAGTTACTGGTACGCTCTAACCCGTTCCCTCAGTCACGTACTACGGTTACAGACAGACACGTTTCTCCTACACGAGGAAATACGCGTAACTGCCATTGCATGTGCTAGGAAGACAACAACTTGCGCGCATTCAAGTCTCACGTGATTTCCTATTCTCGCGGGATTCTCGACCTAGCTGGCCTTAAAGTGACATTATACACTACTATTATTATTAGGGCACAGCTGACACAAAAAAACACAGTAACCCCTATTCACTTGGCTACATTCTCCCCTGCTTACAAGTCAACGTCCTCGGTGACTTATGTATCCATAGCCCCTTTAAGTTGTGATGAATAAAGGACCATGCCGGCTAACACCTGAGACAGCAAATCTGGACTGAAGGACACTGCATTGCATGCAGACATGGGTAAGCTAAAAGGGTTTCTGTTCGTTCCAGCTGTTGTTCTCTGACTCCTTCGTGGAGGGGGAATGGGTGTGTCACCACTGATGGTTTCCTCCTTTCTCCTCCGGGGAGCAGGCACCGGCCTCTCTGCAGGCGTAGAGGGAGACCCTGACAGTGGATGAGAACAGGGCAATGGTTCCGTCTCCAAGCTCTCCTCAGGAATGTCAACCATCTCCCTCTCAAATCCATCCTCTCTCTCCACCACACTCAGCCTCTTCATGGTATTCGGTCTCAACAATCACTGGATCCATATTCTCAAACTCCTGAGTTGTAACCGGCTCAGCTGTTGGATATGTTACTCTCTCTTCCAAAATGAACTCTGGCTCCATGAACTGCATCCCTAACTCTTGACTTGGGGCAGGTTCATCCACAGGAGTGGCTGAATCGCGACGTCACCTTGGCGCTGGCACAGGACCCACACATGGCCGCAGGTTAGATCTATGCACCCTTTTTACCGGCCCACCCTCTAGGGGCTCCACTGTGTATGTGGTCCCTTGGATCTCCACAACCTTGTACGCCGTGGCTGACCAAGCATCTTGGATCTTGTTCCTTCCTGGTGGACGATGGCGGAGATAAACCAACTGTCCCACCTCAACATCTGGACAGTACACATGCTCTTGCTGCTGAGCTAGTCTTTATTCAGCCTTTCGTTCAGCACATTCTCTCGCTCTGGCATGCGCATCTTGAAGACGCTCCTGGTGTACAGCCAACCAGTCTGGTTTATCACCGTTCTCCTGTTCATGACCCAACAGTGCATCGATAGGAAGATGGGGGTGAGCTCCAAACAGCAAATAATAGGGTGAATACCTTGTGGTCGAGTGTGGCGTGACATTGTACGCATACACTAGCTCTGACAGGTGTTTGGGCCAACGCCGCTTCTTCTCAGGGGGAAGTGTATGCAAAAGATCATGCAGAGTGCGGTTGAACCGCTCGCACTGGGGGTTCCCTTGAGGGTGATGTGGTGTTGTTCGGGTTTTCTTCACTCCATACAATCTGCATAACTCAGCAATCACTGCACTTTCAAAATTCCTGCCTTGGTCAGAGTGCAGGCGTTCTGGTACTCCATACTTCAGAAACCACTCTTTCAGGATGACATTAGCAGTGGTCACTGCTTCTGATCACGTGTAGCAAAGGCCTGACTGAACTTGGTAAACACATCTGTCATCACAAGTACATTTTCACGACCATCTGTGGCACGTTCCAGTGTGGTATAGTCCATATCAACTACCTCAAGTGGGCGAGTGGCCAAGAATGGAGTCTGGGGTGCCTGAATCTTTGGCTGTGGCATTTTTGTTAACACACACCTCTGACATCTCTTCACCCACTGCTCAACATCCCCATGCATACCCACCCAAAAACATCTTTGTCTCAACAGACCCAACGTCCTTTTGATTCCTTGATGTCCCATTTGCTCGTGTACACTTTTGAAAACCTGTTCCTTGAGGCAGTCTGGCAGCAGTAGCTGATGACAGGTTCCAGTATGAGCGTCTTCAATCACTCGGTACAAAAGTCCATCTTTCTCTTGTAGTCGCGACCACTGTTTCAACAAGGAGCGGACTGGCTTGATCAGAGTTCTCTTTTCCTGGTAAGTCGGTTTCCTTTGTTTATCCCAGAACCCTCTCAAACTCTGAGTGCCGGGTCGGACTCTTGGAAGCCCTGGAGCTCGGCTTTGGAATATCCAGGGAGTGTGGGAGTGTTATCCGGGGCCGCGTTGCTAGCTCCTGTCTTACTGACCTCAGATGCACTTAACTGTCTGAGCTTACAGCACTCAACACCTGCTGTCACTAGATCTAAGTCTAGGGCTGTGCCTGGTCTGAGAGTGTTACATATGGCTACACATCCATCAAATTCTGCATCCTCACTATCGGGTTCTGGCTCACCATTTGTTGGTTGCCGAGAAAGGGCATTAGCAGCAGTATTACACCAGCCGGGGCGATACTTTACATCAAAATCAAACACGGCCAACTGAGCAACCCAGCGCTGCTGAAAGGCTCCTAAACAGGGGGTTATTATCGGTGATGATAGTGAACTTTGACCCCAAAAGATAACTCCTAAATGTTTCGGTGACCGCCCACTTCAAGGCTAGGAGCTCAAGCTTCATGCTGCTATCATTTTGATCATTCTTTTCTGCCCCTCTGAGCCTCCTACTAGCATAGGCTATGACTGTCTTCCTTCCCCCTTGTTCCTGATACAGAACCGCTCCTAAACCCAGGTTGCTAGCATCTGTCTCTAGTATAAAAGGAAGAGTGAAACCTGCATAGCCTAGTGTGGGAGCACTGGTTACCTTTTCTTACTCTGGTGTCCAAGACGACCTGAATAGCTGATTAGCCCTGACCTGGCTGCTCTCCTTGACACATGCAGTTACAACATCATGGAGAGGCCCTGCAATCTGTGAAAACCCCTCTATGAACCTCCTATAATAACTGCAAAACCCCAAAAATGACCTAAGCTCTTTTACAGTGCTAGGAATGGGCCATAACTTCACTGCACTTATCTTTTCTGGATCTGTGTCTATACCTTGGGTGGAGACCTGGTGGCCAAGGAACCTAACCTCAGGTTGGAGAAAATGGCACTTTTCCACCTTAACCTTCAGACCTGTCTCTTTCAACCTTTTCAGAATGGTCTCAAGTCTCACCAAGTGGTCCTGAAAGGTCGGAGAAAACACAAGCAAGTCATCTAAATAAATCAACACAATCTGGAAGGCTAAATCACTCATCATGGCCTGCATCAACCGTTGAAACGTTGCAGGGGCGTTACATAGCCCGAAGGGCATCCGTAAGTACTCGTATAGTCCAAATGGTGTCGTGAACGCTGTCTTGTCTCTATCTTTCTCATGCATCACAACCTGGTGGTACCCACTTGCGAGATCGATGGTTGAGAAGAAAGCCGCACCACTCAGGGCATCCAGACTCTCGTCGATGCGCGGAAACGGGAATGCATCACGCCTTGTCTTTAAATTCAGCCTCCGGTAATCTACACACAGCCTCAAACTTTTATCAGGCTTGCGCATGAGAACGATTGGTGAAGCATACAAGCTTGAACTCTCCCGAATCACTCCCTTCCTCAACAGGTCAGAAATGTGCTCTTTAACCTCTTTGTACTGATTAGGTGGTATACTGCGGTACGGTTGGGAGACTGGTGTTTCATCCACCAGTGGGATTTCATGTTTCACTCGATCAGTGCATCCCAGATCTTCATCATTAGCTGCAAACACATCTGCATACTTCACCAAAACTGCCACTAGCTCTGCCTGCTGCTCTGATGTACCTCCTAAGTGCAAGCGGTCAAGTAAAGTCTGTGTGTCACTGCTGGTTCCCTGATCATCCTTGCGGTTAATTACCACTTCCTCATGATTAGCAGAGATACGCTGAAACTTTACCTCGTAGGGGTCACCCTCAACACACTGACACTGGCTAATGCTGGGCTTACACCAAAAGATTTTCACAGTCCCAGACTAAAAACTGAAAGTCTTTAGTAAATCTCTGAGTTTTACTGGAGTCACAGCGCGCTCCTGTCGTCTCGATCGTTAAGTTTAAGGTAGTAATCTGCGCTGTTTCAGATCAGTTTTTTCCTAGTCTTGGGCTTGCAATAATATCAAACGTGTTTGATATTATCGCAAGTCGCAGTGATGTAACACAATCAACAACCAATAGATGAGCTCTGACAAAAGCGGAAAAAGGAAACCTGACAGTTTTTCTCATAGACATAATATACGTAGACGCCTCATGACGTGCTGGAACGTAATCCAGTGTCACCGCCATATTGGTTGGGTCTCCTCACTCTAGTCTAACATAGGAGTCAACGGGAGAGCAAGCTATGCCAGTATTTTGTGCAGCTTACGGCGCAGTATTGACACCAGATCGCGTGGGATTACCTTTCACAAGTAAGATTGAACAATAATTCTTATTATTAAAAAAAAAAATAATAATAATAATAATAATTCGTCCTGTATCATAAATAAATCTCTGCCGTTTGTAACAAACCAAACCGTGTGAAAATCCGGTAAAAATTCGGGGAGTTATGCTTATTATTGTAGTTGGGGATACACCTTCCTCAGTAGAAATAAATGCACTGGGGGCGCACTGGGGACCCATCCAAGATGGCGGCCGCGCTGATACATCAGCTCCAACAGGCAGCGTCAGTCTATGAGGCGTCTACGTATATTATGTCTATGGTTTTTCTATCAAGGGCATGATGGGAAAAAAATGCATGGTGGGAAAAAAGAATAACAATCTAGTTGTAGTCTTGTAAATAGTGACCCTGCAAGATTCACAGTCTTTGTAAAATCTCTGTCTGAGACTAGGCTGTAAAACACTTGTCTTTAGATGTGAGCAGGTGTGAGCTGATAGTTTTCCAAGAGTCTTTTCCAAATCTTTTCAAAGTCTTCTGATGTATGGGTAGCATAAGAACACCAAGCCTAGTCTTCGGGGAGAGCCAGACATCTTCTGGTGAAAAGCTGAGTACTTGAACTGGAAAAATGTGATTGTTGGATGATATCACTGTAGGAACAACTATCAACCCACCAGGAAGTGGAACGTTCCCCGGTTCAAACAACATGACGCCCCCACTCTCTGTCTGGGTTTTACGGCCCCTTACATGGACGGTAGAAACGGATGAAGCAGGTACATGTACTTTGTGTTTGCCAGCTACACGAGCCACAGACATCGTCTCAATGTGCTCTGCCTCTTGCACCCGGTTAAAAGCTTCTCTCCAAACAGAGTCCAGCTCACCCCGTAGAGTTGGGTCAAACTCTGAGAGCATTAACTGCCTGCACCGTTTAGCAATGTTCATTCCAATGATGCCAGGTAGAGAAGAGTCAGGTTCGTTTGTGTCATCGTCTTTGATTATGAGGAAACCACACTCTGGGATGGTAAGCCCCACCACCTGTATGTCAAGCTCAACATAGCCTAAGTATGGCAGCGGTAACTTGTTTGCAGCTGTTAATTTAAGCCATTTAGCAGTGCAGTGCATGTCATCTTCCTCTCCATGGAGATGGTCTCTGAAAAAACTTTCTGTCAAAGTGCTAACATTACTTCCTGTGTCCAACAAACATCTAAGAGGGACACCATCTATTTGAATGTCTACCTCGGGGCACTCACCCAGTGTGCGAATTATACCACGGTCCCCGGGGGAGTGGGTACGGGCGATTTTTTTTTTTTACATTTTTTTTTTTTGGGGGGGGCAACATTTAAATGCTGATCCTGTCATTAATAGCAACAGCATAGGCATAGGCCTATTATAAAGAGAAAATCCGTTGCACACGGGTGGTGCCATTGGTCTATGTACAATATTTACGAATATGTATGAAACACCCCGATGGATCATGTTCATGTCAACAGATTTCCCGAATGGGCTACGCAAACTTCAATGAACTTGATAGTAAATAATCCACGGACCACCAATGATGTGTCTTTTGACTGTTTAATTGAATCAACTAAGAATTACTCAACAACTTACATTGTTTCAAAATCACATGGGCTATAGCCTATAAGGCTGTACACAGAGCCAAACACACGCGATAAGAGCAGCCAGCGGCACCAACCGTGAACAATATGGCAATAGCCTATTATTTACAATACAGCTAGGACTATAGCACAACACAACCCTCTCACTGCCTGGAGAGACGCAACGCCACATACACAACACAACAATGCACATAGCCCTTCTCATAAGTAGGCCTATCACATCACAGCAGTCCACAGGCCTACAACACAGCAAAGTAAAAGCAGGTCTTACCTAACACAGAAGCGACCACAGCGGCTTGGGTTCAGCTGCTTCAACGCTTCAAGCGCCTCGTGCAAGCAGGCCACATTTTTTTTCATGAATCATGAACTCAAAATACAATTTTATTTCTCTTATTTTACATCTTTGAGGGAAAACCATGGCCAAAATATAATTTATTTGGCAATCATATCAATATTTTAGAGCTCCCCCAAAATTTCACAAACCATGTTTCCAGGGGAGCTCAGGTGGCCACTAGGGGAGCCGTGGCTCCCCCTGCTCCCCCCTAACTCGCACCCTGCACTCACCTACAGCATTTTAAAAAAAACGCTTTTTGGTTAAGGTATCTGCTGAGCCTTCTGACTTACCTTGCATTGCCCGGCTCATAGCAATGGAGGGCTCTCGTTTCCCTGTACTGCAGGAGAAGGTGTGACATTAGCGGTGCTCCCTGGTCTACGTGGTGTAGTGCAATGTCTAGCAATATGCCCCACCCCCCCACAGCGCAAACAGATTGGCTAACCATCACTTAGTATCTAGGCTGGACTTTAGGTCTAATCTAGGCTGGACTTCAGGGCCGAATTCAGCAGCTGCGAGAGTGCATGGGAATAATCTCTTAAATCTTCCCCATCTAACTGTCTACGGGCATAGAAAGCATACAACAGCTGCGGGGTACTGCGCTTTTCTCTAAAGGCTCCCCTCAAACAAGAGAACAGATCGTTGGGTTGCCTCACTTGTCCCCTCATGCACAGTTTGACCTCCTCTGAACCCTTAAGCAATGAGAGGATGAAATCTACCTGATCCTCGCTGCGTAGACCCTTCGCCCTCATCGCCCTCATCGCCCTCTCCACCTCCTCTATAAACTCATCTACAGTGTGAACATCTTTCCCTGGTTCACCACTAAATGGTACAATGTGTTTTTCTCTTGGAATGTACACAATAGATCTTGTCTGAACATCACCCAGACTAGCAATACTGGACATAACTTTGTCATGTTTCTTACTCAGTTCCAGGAACTGTGACTGCAGCTGTACCAAAGGGTTACCTTCATCCCCCTGCACAGAAACAGCGGCGTTGTCCTCCTCATCGCTGGATTCTGCTCCAGGAGCAGCTGCTCCCCTGTCTTCTTCTGACATTTTGAAAAGCCGCTTATAGTCTCTTTATTGCAGGGAAATAACACAGTCAATAGCAAGTTCAATGTCTCTCAGTCTAACAGTCTGAGACTGGGACACCAGACGATCAGCTCCTCCAGCGATCCACGTCAGCGATGCAGACACCTCTCGTCCTGGATCACCAGCCCTGTACAGCCACTTCCGGAACACCACACGCTGGTCCAGTCTTCACCACTACTGTTGTTTGTCTACTCTATGTAATTTCTCTATCTGACTAAGATCTCAAAATTAAACAGGGTATCCCACTTCTGACACCAATTAGTGTGGCCGGGTCATCAAAGGATGGGACCAGACACAGAAATATTTTTTAGTAGGATACCCCGACTGCCCTTTGAACGGGGTCAGCATTAATTCTCTAATTTTGAGAGAGATGTTCATTACAGTCAAATACAAAAATACAACAAATAGTTTCCTTTCTTTCCTGAATATCTTAATCTGTCCGTACCAAACAAACACTATCTTTACCAAACAAACAATGTAGTACCAAACAAACTTATCCAAACAAACAACAGTAGTGGCCTTATTCGCTAGCTTGTAGCTTGAGAGCCTCAACCTGGATGCAGCTCACACGCACACACAGCTCTGTCTCCCCTGCTGACCCACGGTTGTCTATGGCGGCTCCCGACACACTGGACAATATGAATAAACCCTCGACCGACGAGAAATATCGTCACAAATGTCCGTCAGTCACCACAGTTACCGGTACGCTCTAACCCGTTCCCTCGGTCACGTACTACGGTTACAGACAGACACGTTTCTCCTATACACGGTTCTCTTCACACACTCTCACACGAGGAAATACGTGTATCCGCCATTCAGGCGCGCTGGAACCCGTTTCATGTGAGGGGGGCTGGGGGCTGCGACTGACGGGGGGGGGCTGGGTGCACATTGTCGACGGGGGGGGGCGTGCGCGATTGTCGATGGGGGGGGCTGGGTGCGCGATTTCAACACGTTCTCATCCCAACTCCGACGATTTGTCACGCCCCTAGACGTCTGATACTGACGCAAAAGGTACCCTCCCGCGTCTGTGTGAAACGATCTGGGGGTTCTCATAAACCCGTTTGCGGTGGTAAGAGACGAGCAGAGTCTACAGCGTCCGCTCGCAGAGCAGAGTCTACAGCGTCCGCAGTCTACTGTGAAACAATTCACTCCAAAAAGGGTTATGGTTAGGGTTATGGTTATGGTTAGGGTTATGGTTAGGGTTATGGTTATGGTTAGGGTTATGGTTATGGTTATGGTTATGGTTAGGGTTAGGGTTAGGGTTATGGTTATGGTTATGGTTAGGGTTAGGGTTATGGTTAGGGTTATGGTTAGGGTTATGGTTAGGGTTAGGGTTAGGGTTAGCGTAATCTATCACCGTGACCGGGTTATTATTGGAGTGAATGGACGCTGTAGACTCTGGTCTACAGCGTGAGTGCCGCCATTGCATGTGCTAGGAAGACAACTCGCGCGCATTCAAGTCTCACGTGATTTCCTATTCTCGCGGGATTCTCGACCTAGCTGGCCTTAAAGTGACGTTATACACTACTATTACTATTAGGGCACAGCTGACACAAAAAAACCATAGTAACCCCTATTCACTTGGCTACATATATATTTAAAACGTCATATTTATCTCATTCGTTTTAATTAAGTTGTCCATTCTTTCATTGCTTCTTAAGCTTTGTTTACCATCTTATTCGTTTGTATTTTTTTTATATTGGTCATTACAGTTGGTTAGCCAGCTAGTTCTACTACTTATCACACTAATACTACTACTTATCATACTAATACTACTTCTACTACTTATCATACTACATCATACGTCTTTTTTGTTTCAACTGTTTGACATTATTAAAACAGTTTGTATGTTTATTCTGTTACACTTATTCCCTTCAGACATTACACTTTTGAACTCTGTTCAAAAATGTTCACTTGAGTTCAGCTATTTATATTTCTGCAACATTTCTATCTAGTCTTAACTCACTGCATTTTCTGATATTTGCATTGCTACTATAGACTTATTTATTGTGTAGATTCTTTTAGTTGGGGTTAGGGTTGCAGACATGTCCACTTTGTTAATATCAGACCTCTGATGTTACTGCCCACGATGTGAAGGTTTCCCTGAGAATCACCCTAAGCATCTCCATAAGGATCATGTCCACCCATTGTCTCTGTGGAGATGGTGAATGCTGCCAGTGTGTCTTCTCATCATCAGGCTCCATTAAGCCAATTGCTTTGCCACTAGGGCTGAACGATTTTGGAAAATAATCTAATTGCGATTTTTTCCCCTCAATATTGCGATTGCGATTTAATATGCGATTATTTTTTCAAGGTCCTCTTCTCATGTATTTTTCAACGAACACAAGCAATAAATCAATCTGTTTCATAAACGTGGACTGCACTTCTTAAACACTGTCTGAACTTAACAGGACTGTCTATAAGTAAATGAATAAAATATACAGTCAGATATAAATATACAAAAAATAAAGCTGAAAGTTGAAAATAAAACAGCGGTAAAAGCTAGTGTGTGTGTGTGTCCGGGAGAGGGTTACTCTCCTCGGACACATTACTCTGAAGCCCCGGTGATGGTCTGGAAGTGCGGATTAAAAATAAATAAATAAATAAAACAGCGGTAAAAGCTAGCGTGTGTGTCCGGGAGAGGGCTACTCTCATCGGACACATTACTCTGAAGCCCCGGTGACGGTCTGGAAGTGCGGATGGAATAAAACAGCGGTAAAAGCTGGCGTGTGTGTCCGGGAGAGGGCTGCTCTCATCGGACACATTACTCTGAAGCCCCGGTGACGGTCTGGAAGTGCGGATTAATAAATAAAATACATTTAAAAAAACAAAAACAACTTTCAGCTGTGCGCTCTTCTGACGAGCCTGAGGCCATTGTGCAGCAGCTTAAAGCGCAGCGTCTCTCCCTGCCTGCTCTGCTTTGCTCCGCTCGGCTCACTCGTAAGTCACGTGGCCAATCAAATCGCAGCCTTTGCGGTTAGAAAATAGCGTTTTGTCATATCGTGATATTATCGCAAATGCAATTAATCGTTCAGCCCTATTTGCCACCATGAAGTGTCTTACAATATATATATTTTTTATCATATAGCAATATTTAGAAAATTATTTACATTTAGGATATAAAATGTAAATGAAATACTTTCGTTAATGACGTTGTGCATGAATAAAAGAGTATACTAGATCAGATTTAAGAGGAGTGTGTATGTTTCCCCCCCCTAATCGGTTCAGCCAGAACTGTAGTGACACATTGATTTTACTTCTTGAAAGTTTAATACATTTAATACACAGGACTGAACAAAACGCCGTAGAGATGGCATCCGTCTTCATAAATTTCATGAGTCTTCTTCGTTTTGATGGTTTCTATGATTATTTCTGGTGCTAAAAGGATGCTACGAAAGCAAAGGAGAATAAAGGAATATGAAGAAGAAGAAAAGAGTGTCAAACAGATATTTACATCACACTTTTTCGTAAAGTTACAATAACGTTGGTGAGTCGAGATGGTTTGGTCACAAACATCACTCTTGCTCAATTTAGCAATAACGAAAGCTGCTAGTTTTGAATATAAAAGTATGAAATATGAAGAATATCTGAGTGCAGATTCTTCACAGCGTATTTCCCGAGCGCTCAAAGTGTATTCATGTCAAAAGTATTTGTAGAGAATCGCAGATTCGACACTCGCAGCAGCAGATTCCTAGGGTTGTAATCAATGAGTTGTGTGCACACTTAAAATTAGGTAATGTATTCAATGCAACAATTATGCCATTACAGATATTGTTCGATTTGTAGAAAGTAGTGCAAGTTTGCAGCTGTTTCTTTGTATTTATTCTTACATTAATTTACACATGTGAGAATAACGTTACAGATTTGCAAACCCATTCACAGATTTACAGTTATTTTCTGCAACTACAAATACCAACCTACAAGTTCACAAATCGACAAAGTATATCTACAAAGTATAGTATACAAAGTAACTATGAACGTGTTTGTCTGACTACACATTAAAATTGAACTTCATATCTTTGGAACTGGAATACAACCTTGACGAACATCACAACTACTTGGAGCCGGTGCTGAGGCCAAATTATATGAGATAAGGTCATACACACACACACACACACACACACACACACACACACACACATACACATATCTTTAGGTGAACTAACCCCTGGCATTTTCACAGGAGTATCATCGTGATGATGATCCTGTCAGCAGTATCATCACCTGTTCATCACCTGTACATTGATGGACTTTTTGCCCCTGGGGGATAAATATATATTTTTTAATTGGACTGAATTGAATTGAATTTACAACACAATCACTGAGCATCAATGTTATTGTATGATAACGTTTGAGTGTTTATTTTGTAGTATTTTACTCCTGCTTGAAATATTGTCACGTGGGCCTCTAGCGTCTACCTATCACACACACACACACACACACACACACACACACACACACTCCTGCGTTACAGACACACTTCCCTGTCCTCATATTGCATTCCTTTCTCCTCACATCACTGTCAGGGGAATGAACTCCATGGACGTCCCTCCACCCCCTATTTTGACAAACTCCATCTTGAGTTAGGAAGAAAGTAGTGGCCATCGATCCAAAGGACCACCTAATTTATCACCGCCAGAATTTCCTCCAAAAATATTGGACCAGGGGGCTTATTCAATACTGTTTTCTCCCCGGCGCCACAGAATTAAACGGCTCCCCTTCTCCTGTGCACACAAAAAAAAAAAGTGAATGATGACAGGTGTCAGAGGAGGATGAAATTTGTGACACAAACTCCCTCCTGTTGCCTTTTCATCTCTGCAAGCTTCATTGACAACACAAATAATCTCTTGGCTTTCTAAATATTGATTTTCGGTGCAGAATGCCACAGATGGACTAAGTCTCCCTTTTACATATCTGCTACACAAAGACTCACTTGACACAGCCTGTGATCATGCAGTTGTAGTGCAGCGGAAAGCGCCGGTCTCCAGATTGAAGTTTAGGAAATGGTGGATTAGCCGGCGAGAGACACAGAATAACAAGTTAACGGCGCAACAAGGCTGCAATACTACACTGTGACATCTCCTCTAATATTCGATAAAGTATGTGCTCCATTCCTTGGCAGATGTTTCAGAGTTAACTATGGTAACCCCCTCCCCTTTAAAATGGTGTTTGGCTTATGTCTTCCCTCACAAAAGATCATATAAACACTCAGGCAATCTGCTTAAGTGTCGATGGAGGCGCTTGTAGCGGCAGTGACCCTGCTGAGAGCAGGGCACTAATAGCAGAACCTCTTAAGCCCAACGTGATAGCAATAGACATCCCAGAGTAGACTAGCAGCGCCGCGTACCCGACTATGTCTCTAATGTGAGGGAAAGAGGGGAAACCACTCTTTATCATTTCCTTATCCAAGATGTAACACGGTGGGGAAGAAAAGAAAGGCTATTAAATTAAATGACAAAGTAAATGACAAAAACTGGCTTTTTCTGCGGTGACAAGAGTGCGTGTTAAGAGCAGGGTGTCGCGCTTTTGTCATTGTGTCACAAAAAATTAGCTCGCAAATGCTCATTGTCATGTCAATTTTTATTTTTTCTTTATTTTAATTTTATTTGAAGTTAAATATTGCATACTAAGTACATAGGATATTGTACACGGCTACTGTAGATCAACATGTTCCCATGTGATATACATAATCCTACTAATTACAACAAATACTATGTATAAACAAGGACAACTAATTTTAATGTCCCAAACTTGGTAGACAAAGGATTTTGATAAAATATTATAAATATTGAAATCACCCTATGCCGCTCGATCCTCCGTCCTGCCGTGTGAAAGTCGAGGTGTGTTTAGCGGTATTAAATACTCCTCCGCTGTGCTGGGGTGGGGTTGAGAAGACCGTCCCAGGGTGCTCCTGGCGCCGGCGCAGTGATCTCACCTGTGGGAGGCTACTTAGTTTCCTTGGCGAGTGTTCAGCGTAACGATGAACCGGTGGCAGGAACCGCAGCCACAGTTACGATGCCAGCAAACACATCTACAACACAATGCTCGCACATCAGTCCCCTGGGCGAGCAGCCCTGTGGCACACACACACACACACACACACATACACTATTATTGCTCTCATTAAAGCAATGTAGTCATATATAACAGTAACAGGGTCCTATCACAAATTATGTTTTTTACTGTTGCTGAAACTCTGAAGTTGCATCATGAGCGTTTATACACAGAGCATCATTCTTCTACTTTTAATTCATAATTTAATATGTGTATTTATCATTTATTAAAAAACATTAAAAAGCTTCTTGAACAAACCTAAAAAAAAACCTCAAACCCATAAAAAAAACAATTTGTTTTGCTCTGCTTTACATCATGTGCTACCAGAATTAATCAAATCGTTGCAGCAGTTTTTTTTCTCCAGTTTTTATTTGTGAGTGAAACATCAAAAGGTGTGTCATGTGACCACGGCTCAACGTTGTAAATCTTGTAAGGTGCTATGATGCAACCCCAGCTCCTAATGTGTAAACCGTTGGTGTCAAAATGGCCAACATGATGTTTTTTGACTTAACATATTACCGGAGCCTATTAGGCTAACACATTTCAGGGATTTAGGCAGCCATCCGCTAAAGCGGCTAATTGTATTGTTTTATCTCCAAATTAAAGACCAAAATACCAAACTACTACAATTCGCTGCACACCATTCAGGCCAAGTCAGTTTAACGCTTTTTTTTGTAACAGAGAGCTTATTTAAAGTTTAAGAGCGAAGGGGGCATTTAAATGACCGTTAAGGTCCGTGTGCAAATGATAACTTCTTAACAGAGTTTTTTTTACTTTGTTTTGGGTGTATTTCAGTGGAAATGCTGTAAACCTATTAGTGTCTCTGGGTTTTTTTGTCAAAAGTTTTTGGGGAGGGATTTTCGATTCATAATGAATGCAATTTGGAAAAGCGCTGCACCTACGGCAAAACAGAATGAAATACATAATCCAGGGTGGCGGAGCCGAACGCTTCAACCCGTGTGGGCCGCCACGTAAACGGGCTTAATCAAAAGCTTTACATCTGCTGGTGTCATAACTCCGATGGAAGGTCATTACTAGTTTGGGGAGCAGCTGAGTAGTTCTCTATTAAAAAACAAGAAAGAGAAAAAAAAACTAATTAGTTTAGCACAACAAAAAAACAAAAGGGCTGCACTGCGGGCTATCTCGTTGATAACTCTCTTAGCCACAAACGTTTTAGTAATTAGTTTTTACCCTCCACTGGGATATTGAATAACCTGCAGTTGGAATGATGGGAGGAGAGATAGGGATACTTATCTCAAATGTTTCCAACCTACAAAAAATAGTCCTGTCATTCAAAAGGGGAAGATTAAAAAAATATATAGAAATAAGGGGGCGACGTTGTAACTGGTAAACAGCTTCTGAGAGGGACGTTCCCTCATGGAATTAGCAGAGGAGTGGAGTCGCTCCAATTCACTCTCAGTCCCTGTTGTCCCGTCTCTTACGTTCGCTAAACCTAAACAAGATTGGATTAAAACATTATAATAAGCAACAAATTAGTTTGATAAATAAACTTGAGATTGTACACTATATCATTCAATTAAGAGGGTCCTTCAACCCCACTTGTGGCACGGAGCACAAAAAAAAATAAAAATAAAATAACATGTCAAAATAATCATGGATTAAAAGCCATCCATCCATCTTCCAGTCACTTCCTATAAAACACAGACAAGCCCCAGATTGTGTCTCTCCGCTTGCCTGGAGATTAGACCACAACAGCGTCTCGAATTCCACCGGTCTGTGTATATCCGTGTGTGCGCCCAGGGGCCCCTGGAGGCCGGGGGCGCGGGCCCCTGGCTGCAGGAGCCCTGACGGACGCGTGTCGCTCGCCGCTACGTCCAGACGTCCGGACGGGATGATTGGCTCTGACAGCCGGTTTGTTCTGATTCCACCTGGATGAATTCAAACCTTCTGCTCGTCTGCTCACATCCGGCAACTACTCCTACACTAAGTAGTACTAGAATAACAGAACAACTGCTGTTATCATCATGGGTGTCATTTACGCTGGGGACGTGGGGGGACATGTCCCCCCCCACCGCTTTTTGAAACGATTTGGTCTCCATCACTTGTTACAAATGTTTCTGAAAAATAGCTTGCACCAAGAAACGTTAGCTAACAAATGAGAGCGCTTTGAGAAAGGTTCATTTGCACAATAAGAAAACATACAATGCAATGTAAATATAGAAGAAAGAAATGCGCATTGTCCAAAAAAAAGTAACGTGCCCGTTTGATGCGCCGTAATGATATACTCTAAACTCATACCCATCTCTCCATTACATCGCCTAAAATCGCATATGTTGAAGACCGTTTAAACTTTTTTCCATCTGAGCCCTTATGTCCCCTCCACTTTTCAACGCATGTGTTGGTTTTCATACAACAAGAGAATCCAGTATAAGTCATTTAATGGAGAGGCAAGTTTCAGTTGATTTCAGTTCTGTCAGAAATCACTCATGTCATAGATTGAACCATTCATTGCTTGACGTGGTAATACAATGTAGTTTGGCGGTATGGGTCCAGTCTTTTAGGGCGCTCCCTGCTGTAGGATGTAAAGCATGACATACAGATGTCAGATACAGCAGGACAACATTTGACAACAGGGAGCACTAGATCAAATCCCCCCCCCCCCCCCCCCCATGGGGTACATCAGATATCTCCACCAATTGTGAAGGTGACACAACACTTCGCAGAGAGTGTGTGTGTGTGAGATTAAAAGTCTTAAATTGACCACCTGTCCTATCAGTGTACGTGCGTTTGTTTGGACCGTGTTAGCTGTCAGCTGACAGCCGGCGGGTGTCCCGCCAGAACTAGCTACGCCCATTTGTGTTGCATATTTTGTGAGATTACATCTAAATGTATAATCAAAGTACGTAATTTAAACAGCAAACGGGAGTGTAGAGGTATACACAATCTTGGCGCGTAATGCAACTAATAATTTAGTAGTGAAAAAATTAGAACAATTCAAATGAAAAAATGAAAACAAAAATGAGACTGGGAAAACCCCATGCTATAAGGAATGAGGTTGCACATCTGCATCCATGTTGACAGCAAGTCCGATGCCGAGTGCAAACAGCAATATATACCGTGCTACCGGGCTGTGGGCGCACCGCAGGGGGTCTGGGGATATTTACCGCCAGGCAGAGAGGAACGGACAGAGACATCAGGCCAAATCAACTCGCCTTGAATGGACAGCTCACTAAGCAAACACGCTCCTGTCAACATGAAACACATATTCCAGACACACAGGGAAACACACCGAGAAAACAGGCAAACAAGGAGAAATCCTTACAACAGCAGTTGAGAAAACATCAATTATTTCTCTTTGCTTTTCAGTCGCAAAAACCCAGCATATGGGTCGCATACAAAACAAATAAATACGTAAAAACATCCGCTTGCCGTATCCGCTTGTGCTTCCCGGTTTAAAATGAAAGACAATAGCTCAATAAAGAGATTTAAGTGAAGGATTTGATGGTGTATTGCTGGACCAGTATAATAATGCAGGTGAACCCACCTTGCTTTAACAAAAATAACACCACAATACAGAGGATATATATATATATATATATATATATATATATATATATATATATAGGTGTATATTACAGTTTAATACACATATGGATTTATCCAAGCAAAGATCCATTAATACTTCAGCTAGTGTCTCTGGCGAGAGTAGAAACCAACAGATGTACTTCAGTACTCTTACTAAACCTAAAAGTACATTCGATGTCATCTCATATTTTATCCATATTATTTTAATTGCTATTTCAACCAAATGTTCTGCAATTCTCTGAATCAAATGACTTGTTTATTCATTTGATTATAATCTGGCTTCGCCACTCGAGTGGGGGATGCGTCCACCCAAGCAAACACACACACACAGACACACACACACACACACACACACACACCAGTGTTCAGAGGCATGGTAGAATGGAGATGCGTAGTTTTGAGAACATACCCCCTACTTTCGGTGTGCACTCCAGTCATGCACATTCTCAAAGCATATCATTAAACATAATAGGGTTTTTATCACCAACTGTGTAGAAATACTGGTGCATTTGCATTCAAATTTAATTTGCCATCCTAAAGCTCACACATCCGAGAAATCTTCCTCCGCACACCTCCCACCCACCACCTATAGACACACACACACACACACACACACACACACCTACACCGTCAATCACCCACACACACACACACACACCTACAAACGCACTCACACACACACACACACACATGCCTACACCGTCAATCATCCACACACACACACCTACACATGCACACACACACACACACACACACACACACACACACACACACACACACACTCACTCACTCACCTACACACTCACTCACCTACACACATGCACAATCACTCACACGCACACAGGAACACACAGTCAGTCACAGTCACTCATTCACTTTCAGTGACTCACACACATACACACACACTATTACAAACGCACAGACACACACAGTCACTCACACATACTCATTTACTTGCTCGCACACACGTTTTTTTATGGCACGCCTAAAAGACACACAAACATTTCTGATGCTGATGGTTTTTATACCATCGTAAAGCAGCTCGATGTTTGAAGGTTTCTTTATTTTCATTTCATAGCCATATTGGCACTTGAGCTGTGTATAATGTTTTAGTGGCAATGAATCTCCTACTGTCTGGAGATGTATCTCGTGTTTTAGTGGTATATAATCTTAGTTACACCTAACTTCTGCTTTGTGTATAGAGAAAAACAACGTGATGTGATTTAAGTTGAAGATGTAATAGCCTCGGTGGAAATCTACCCATCACCTTAAGTAAGCAATGGTCCCATAACAAAAAGACACTTTTTACAGAATGGCTAAAAGCCCCAAGCTGTCTGACCTAATAATCACGCAGATAAAACGGACAAATTGTTTATCCGCCCATGTGTTCAAATGTGGCTAATTTGGCTATAATCTCACAACACGGTTGCAGGCGAGATGGTGGTAAGAGTCAGAGCCACGCCCACCTTTCAAACATAACCCTTTATAGATCCTCATCATCCTCATCATCATCATCGTCATCGTCATCGTCATCATCATCATCATCATCATCATCATTATCCATCTGTATTTTTCCAAGCAAGTTAGTTAAGACAAATTCTGAATTACAATAACGGTCTGGCATGAGGTGAAAGACCTCCAGTGGGAACTGGGGCTGGGATAAAAAATAAAATAAAATACAAATACAAAAAACCAAACAAGAAATAAAACAGACAGACAGACAGACGGACACAGAGAGACAAAATGATAAAACAAGGGGGCAGCAGAGACATATGAGACAACAAACCACATGAACAGACAAGTCCAGCCCAGTAGACGCCACAGACTACAGTAGTACAGGAGACATCAGGTCATAGCCCAGTAGACGCCACAGACTACAGTAGTACAGGAGACATCAGGTCATAGCCCAGTAGACGCCACAGACTACAGTAGTACAGGAGACATCAAGTAAGGCATGTGCAGTTACTTCACCCCCTTCGTCATTTCATCTGGAGTAATCCAGACTCAAAAATCCTCCTTAGAGGCTGTCAAAGTGTTTACCCACCGGCCTCAGCCTCTCTCTGAGGCCTGACAGCTCATATAAAGCAGTGGCCTCCTCCCTGGTCAACCTCCACGTCCACGGGGTGAGAGGTGGTGGTGGTGTGTGGGGGGGGGGGGGGGGTGGAGGTTGAAGAAGGTCGGAGGGGATGGGGGTGGAGGTGGAGATGGTGGTGATGCCGATGGGGGGGGGGTCGGGGGTAGAGAGAAAGAGACAGGAGGGAGGAGGAGAGGGGGAGATGAACATTAGGGGGAGGGGTGACTGTGGGGAGAGGAAAGAGAGAGACAAAGGAAATGTGGGAGTGAGAGCGAGCGAGAGAGAGAGAGAGAGAGAGAGAGAGAGACAGAGAGAGAGAGAGAGAGAATGAGGAGCGGAAAAGAAAAAGCACGATAAACATTTCCACACCCCCCCCCCCACCCCCAGTCTCATCATCAGAGGAAAGGCGTGGAGTAAATAAACACAACATATATCCCTCCCTCGCAGGAGACGGCCCAAGGTTACGCTCGGCACGCCGCCCAAGTTAAGGCGCCGACGACTGGAAACGCAGCCGCATCCGTCAGCAACCCCCAGCCGTCTGCATAAATAAACAAATAAATGTATGGACGTGATAAATAATGCAAAAAGCATTACCCACAGTGTTATTTAAAGTCATTTTTTTACTACTTAATTGTTGTACATCTGAAGAGTAGAGAGGGTGAATAGTTTTACAACCTATAAAGAAGCCCTGTATATCAATAGGGAGCTGGATCCTGAGCACCATCAACTTTTACGGCGAGCAGCAGAACTCTCCTGTGCACCAGGATGCGGTGGTCGCGTCCGCCTCCCCCTCGTAACACACACACACACACTCTCACTTTCCATTGTCACGCGTTACACACACACGCACACACACACACACACATGCACTTCCTCTAGCAAATGCACACACTCACATACACGCAAACGTGCCACATATGAGACAGACATATACACGCGCGCACACACTATGTGCCAAACACACACGCAAGTGCCTCTCACAGACACACACACACACACACACACACACACACACACAACAAACACATACATGTGCCAAACACGTGCGAGTGCCTCTGACAAACACACACACACACACACACACACACACGACAAATACATACATGTGCCAAACACGTGCAAGTGCCTCTCTCACACACACATACACACACACACACACACACACACACACACACACAAACATGTGCCTTGGTTCACACACACATGCCACTCTCACACACATGCACCCACCCACACACACACACACACACACACACACAGAAATGTATGCACCACCGGAGCCTCAATCCAATTAAGTTGATTATTAATTAACGTGAGTGTTGATAGGAGAGCTGCCCAGAGGGGGGTGAGGGGGGGGGGGGGGGGCACAGGAAGGCCACTCAACTCACAGCAGCAGGTGATTAGGCTGCACGGACCTTACATCCATTCAGGAGACATGCACAACACACACACACACACACACACACACACACACATAGCCATGCGCATATATTCACAAACACACACACACACACACGCACACACATTAACACACACACACACACACACACACACACACACAAACATGCACATACACATTCACAACCACACACACATAGATATGTGCACACATTCACAAACATACACTCATAAACATGGACACACAACACGCAAATAAACATGCACACACATTCACAATCACACACACATATGCATGCACGCACACACAAACAGACACACACACACACACACCCATATGCACATACACACACAAACAACATGCACTTTGTTTCAAAGCTTCTAGTATGCATTTGAGTGCCATGCAGAGGACTTTTAATTTGCTGCTTTTGCTTTCCACAAAGCGGTTTGACATTCTGTTTCTCTTCATCTCCATATTGTAATTATTGTAATTCTCGATACATTTGCCCATTTCCCATGGTGCTGCGATGTTTGCAGACACAACTGGTACCTGCTCTCGTTCACCACAACCTTAATGTGTGTCACGCCTCTCCTCTTTGTTGCGCTTTAAAAAGGGAAGGATAATAAGGCGGGGGGGGGGGGGGGGGGGGTCAAGCAACATGGATGAGAGACTAAATGATGCAGACCTGCAGAAGGGCTGGTGCTTGTCCTATCACGCTGTACATGTCTCCTACAGGCTCATGGGCAATGGCAGGCTTGTTTTGAATAAGATGTTAGGATGGACTGTGTTTGTGAAGCCGGTAGATGTGAGGATGGACTTGTTGTTACAGTTGAGCTGGTTCTCATGCAGTCATCATGCCAGTGCGTCTGGTGGCTTTCGAGTAGAAAAATAGAAATAAAAGAACAGAAAAGTATGGGCTTCATTGTAAGTTCTACTAAAATTGTTAATCGCGCTGTAAGAAAGAGAAAAGAAAGAAAATGACATGAAAATGTAATGTTTGCAGAGGTGCCGGTGCAGGAGCTCTGCCTCACTCATTTAGCATATTATGTTTTACTGAACACACATATCCTGAATAAACAGTAGCATAGTGTGCCAAAACTGGAGCTGAATTAAGATTTCTCCCATGTTAGGCCATCACCAATGGCCTTGTCTGGTGTCAGTGTGCTGGGACTTGTGCAAAATGTAAAGCAACATCAGGCTGGGTCAGTAACTGTCAAGTACAAGCTTGTCATAACATATACACGTCCACATTGAAAGTAAGGAGGGAGACAATGCAACATTATGCTGTCAATTAATGTGAAATGAATGCAAAACCTGTCAATATTAAATGTGAAATACTGAGCATGGTGCTCACATAAAGACAAACCCACACACTACAATGATTCACCCATATAATTTATTTACTCATCAAATTGCTAGTTAGCTGAGTCAGCCTCTCATCAAAAAGAAATGCTGCATGGCCTGTCCCTTGGTAACTCATTGCTGTACTTGTTGGCTGCACTCTTTGGGGATTTTCAAAGTTAAAGATAACACGTAACGTTATTCCATACCCCGCTGTCCCTAATGTGACATGGTTCTGGGTAAAGCAGGGAATTAAAGCCGGGACAAACCGTAGGAGGGAGTAGCGAGATGAAGGCTGGCTGGCATGGGAGTCGATAGCCCGCTGATCACTAGCCACCATTATTGTTCTTCTTCTTGGATTTGGCCATTAAAACTACCCTGTTTTAGAGGAAGCCTCAGTTATTCTTCTGGCTTTATATTAGCTAACGACTATTAGTCCACAATAGTTGCATAATATCTCTAGAGGGACTCCCAATAAGGTAAAACATATACATAAATAAGGAAAGATAATTTCACGGTGTCTTTAAGGGGTTGCACGTTTTCATAAAAGATATAAAGTAATACATTATGACACTTGCTCAAACATTACGAGCTCAAACGCTTCAAGCGGAACTGGTGAAAAGGGCATGATATTGCAATAAGAAGTTCATGTTCGCAATGTTGTCTCCCAATCTGTTTTTATTCAGTTTGCTGCTAACCATCGGAAACTCTGAAGTTGTCTTCTGTTGGGCAAAAAAAGTGGAGTCAAATTGGCGTAGCCACTATTACCGTTACACATCAGTAATCTGAAGAAAGGCAACGACTCGACAGCAAAGTGAAGTATACCCTGGCTGCTGTAAACCCTGATAAGCACCATCTACCTTTAAGAGAAATACTTTTCTGGTCTCATTTTCTGCGCTTCTTCATCACATTTCAGATCATTTACACCCACTTCTGAATTAATCCAGCGAGTTTGGATTAAACGTCGCCAGTGTCCATACCTGAAATACGAAACTTGTTCAAATATACAGTGTGTGTATCCCGCAGACAAAAATATACTGTAAAACAAAGTCTGTCACTTGGCAGAAATGGCTCACGTCGAGCTTGTGTTATTCTGAAAGCAATGTGTTTATATTCTTCTCTCACCAGCTCTGAATAAATAAATTGCTTTTAATTGATTTGCTATCTTCTCTCTTTGGCCAGTACTGCCCTATTGCTTTGCTTGTGGTCAATATATCCACAACAGCCTGATGCCCATACAGAGACCAATACACTTCCTAAGGCTTAATGTTGTATTATTGGTGTAGAGGTCATTGTTTGGTTATCCTTGACTGATCGAATGGTGGATTAGGAGGAGTTGCAGGCATATGAAGCTAAACTTAAGGTAACACTGGTACTGCAAGATACTGTAAATCCAATGCATTCATGACGTTTTAATGGAAATAATAAAAACACTTATTACACTTACAATAAAAATCATGTGTGTTTTAAAATAGCTGCTTTTCGCCAGAATTTGGACTAGGTTACTGAAATACTGCGCTGGGATAGTGATGAATAGTGAGACACTGAGGCCAACTATGTGTGTTTTATGTCCTACTGCCTTTGTATAAAACAGATGGATCATGCAATTGTCTAGTATGTCACTGTAAATCACACCAAGAGCTGGCTTGACTTAATATCTGTCCTATTTAACATGACAGTAAGCATGTCATGGGTGTTTTTTTTTGTTGTTTTTTTGTTTTTTTTGGGGGGGGGGCTTCGTAGTGCATTAAATATTTCATGTTTGATTTTGAAAAGAAAGTACCTATGGTAATACATCAAGCATTCACACACACGGCAAGCAATAACATGAATTAATGAAAACGAAGCAGCCTTCCCATTGGCTGCAGTCATCCTGGAGTCGCAGAACGCATAATAAAGGGCGGATTAAAACACACTTTGTTTCTTTAATATTAAATGTCACACACTGGAACCAAATGTAAAAATCATACTGTGTATGAAAGGAATTATAATGTGTGTGTGAAGTGCACGCGCGTGTGTGTGTGCCTGGGTGCGCGTGTGCGTGCGTGGATATGTGTGTGCGCGTGCATGTGTGTGTGTGTGTGGGGGGGGTAACTATGATATATATGGTTGGTGGTACAGCTCCCCTCGTTGTTTCATTTATTCACAGCATTGTATTAATATGTGCCGGCGACCTCTGACCTCCACTGATTTACATTGCATTTCAAAGACACAGGTTGTAATAAAGAGCCGAGCCCGGGGGGGGGGGGGGGGGGGGGGGGGGGTCTCTGCCGTGCCCCATGTGCATGGGCACCTGCAGGGACTTTCAATGAGAACGGGGGCACGGCGGACAAATGGGAGAGGGAACGTGCATTTAATTGAGGTAAAAGATCAAGATGGAAATTTCAATGAGGGGGAATTATCTCTTCCTCACCTCTACAGTGAGAGATTTTTTTCTTTTTGCACTTTTGGGTGTTTAAGTCAAATGTAATGTGAAACAGCTCAGTGGGAAGGGAAGACATGTTCATCTGCAGGCACCGGTGAAGCCCTCAGGAGCGGCTTGCATTGAGGAGGACATAACACGAAAAGCAACAGCTCATATATAGCACAAAAAAAGGAGACGGTTCAACGACGTATGGGCGTGGCTAGTTCTGGCGGGGACACGC
>JAOPHQ010005237.1:40000-54513 GCA_030340625.1 Merluccius polli
AATTGAATATCTCCACACTGCTGCGCCACTGGCCGATGAAACTCACTCACAGTAGACCGTGAGTGAGCGCGTCCCGCGTTAAGACATGTTTTGGAGCGAAATTCGGACAAAAAAAAAATCGTACCTACTGCAGCTTTAATAAGAGGGGGTGGGAAAAAGTTAAAAGGAAAGTGTAAGTGTATAAATATTGGAGATTCATCGTGCGCGCTGACATGGCCCTGTCAACATAAACCTTGGAAACACCTCCCCGCTGAGCGCAGCCGCAGCACCGAGCCCCCACAATCCCACACAGCCTGAGGGCCACTGTTTGAACCAATGACATTTCGAGCCTTATTACGTGCTCACAACACACAACAAACAAACAGAAAAGACCGAATTCAGCTTCCTTTCTTTCTCTCCCTCTCTCTCCCGCTCTCTCTCTCTCTCCCTCTCTCTCCTCTCCCCACCTTCTGCCCCCTCACTGTCATCCTCTCCTCTCTTTCATTCTCTCTTTGGGATGGATGTCGAGCGCTGCGGCTGGGGGAGGGCGGGGTATACGATGGGGGGGGGGGGTGAGGGAGGGAGGGAGAGAGAGAGACAGAGAGATAGCAGGAGAGAGAGAGAGAGATAGCAGGAGAGAGAGATAGAGAGAGAGAGAAAGAGAGAGAGAGAGAGAGAGCGAAAGACAGAGATTAGCACCAGCTAATAATCCCTTCTTTCAGCGCACGCAGGGCTTCATATTTCCAAATTGAAGAGGAGTGCAGGAAAAAATAAAAAAAAATAAAAAAGAAGAAGAAAAAAGAGCCAGGCTTAGAAAACATGAAAGGTCCTCTCGCTCCATCACGCCTCCCCCCTCACTCTCCCCCCCCCCCCCCCCCCACACCCGGGGGGAGGGTTACAGTGTGCCGTGGGATTTGCGGAGTAAACTGAAGCCATACATCAAACAGCTGATCAGGGTTCCTGGGAGAGAGGCCCGGTCGGCCAATCATCTCGAGGTTAAACAATGTAATTTGGACGTTGTAAGTGCAATTTATATTGCCCGTCAGACGCAGCGAATGAAACTTTTTTCCCCATCCTTTGTTTTTCCTTTCTTCTTCTTCTTCTTCTTCTTCTTCTTCTTCTTCTGCTTCTTCTTCTTCTTCTTCTGCTTCTTCTTCTTCTTCTTGCGCCGTTAAATAATACAGGGATGGTATTAAAGAAAGGAGGGAACAGGTTGAATTCAGGTTCAATATTTTCGTTGCCGCGGTGGACACAGAGAGAAAATGCCGGTGTAGAAAATGGTAGCAGCAAATCCTCTCCTTCTTCAAGCCATGCTGTGAATGTGGATCTGAGCAGAAACAACCATTTGGGAACAAACAACCCCCCAAAAAAATATTATACAGAATTGATTTTCTTTATGACATACATGAAAAATCCTTCAGGGTTGACCTATAGGGTGAGGGATGCATCAATGAAACTGATATATTGAAGATCACAAAAGAGATTAGTATTTGTAACCGTGAGAGATTCAATTGCTTATAGTCAAGCGTGTGCAGCACAGCACACTTGAATCGGCAAACTTTAATACGTGAACTGGTAGTGAATAGGGAGATGAGAGTTTCAGGCTGGACACCATGTGTCCTTCTGACGGTCCTTTCAATACAGACAATACTAAGTGCTCACACTGATAAAATATAGTATAAGTATCAACAGCATGAGGAAGAACACGTATGCAAGCAAGCATAACATCACTGATTTACTGTTTATGAAAAATAAAATGTAGCTTTGCTCTTAATAGTGTGCGCGCGCCAGGTTGCCGGACGTGTCCTGATGGCAAACTGGGGACATTTCTCTTCTTAAACAACCAAAAACAGGCCGGCTGTGGTCGTTAGTTAGCTTTACAACCACGGCCTCCATCTCCATCCATGATCCCTGAATCAGCCATATTGTATTTGGCGGCTGACTACAAGAGTCTGAGAGCGTTTAACGTCCCCCCTTTAATGAAAGCCATTAACCTCTTCTCCTAAACATTTTGGTTACGCCTCTTAATGTGTGTGTCTTGGATTTCAGCCGGGTCCGGCGCTCGTGTTGCAGTTTATGGGGATTAGACGCTACAAAACACCTCTGGGGGGAGAAGGGGGCTAGCCATCGGAGTGATGTGAGTGAATTAAGAGATTAAGATGGTTTAGAAAGACTGATTACAAAATCATAGGGCTTTAGGAATGCAAAGACAAACCTTTAGACAGGGTAAATCCCTTCGTACTCTCATACGGTGGATATTACGCTGCCTTCCCGCCAAAAGCTGATTGACAATCCCGCCCACCCCGTCTCGGGATTGATTTCGCTCTCGAGGAACGGACGCCGTTAATATAGAGACGTCCGAGGCTCGCAACACAAGCGGTTTGACCCAAGGCGAGACTCTGTGTCTGCATTACAAAATACACTATTTTGTTCATTTCTGTTCATGAAAAATGGCGGTCCAAAAATAAATAAATGCTGCAGCAAAGCATTAATCAATGTGTGTTTTTCTTTTTTACAATAGCCAGTAATTGTACCACTTTTATCATTATATAATGCATTGGAATCGCACCAGAAGTGTTATATAATCCTACTGATAGCAATAAATAAACATAAAAAACCTGCCTGTGTAACTCAAGTGAAGTATTGTAATGGGAGAGATATATTTCTTTAAGAGTGCATATTGTGATTGATTTAAATAACCATAAATCAAAAAACGAAGGGACGACAAAAGAAAAAAAAAAGGGAAAAGTAGACAAGGAAGATGAGGACAAAAACCACAGAGAGGTCTGAACGGTGCTGCCCCCCCCCCCCCCCCCCCCACCACCACCACCGCCGCCACCTTGGCAGGAAGTTGTTTATGTGTCGTTCCTCTCTGGGCTAAATGAAACAAGGTGAGCTGGTGGGTGTGTAGCGGGACTGCAATAAATCACGCAGGTGCTGGGATCTCTTTTAGTGGCAGGAGGCACACCCTCGCACGCGCACAAAACAACAACCTGTCACCGCTTCCCATTAAAAAAAAAAAAAAAAGCTGCGACCCCGCGCTCAGACGGCGCCCGGCACCGGGAGAGGAGCGACGGTAAACTTTCGCCCGATATTCTTCAGGAACAAATCAATCCAGGGTGGGGGGGGGGAGCAGCCCTGCCGAGCGGGTTGCGAGTTGGACGGCGGGAGGGGAGAAAAAGCAAGTGTGGAGGAGAGACGAAGAACAAGTGGGATGAATAAAGAAACAGAGAACAGATAGGGGGTGGATGGAAAGTGCTGGCCACTGCAGTCTCCAAACAAAGAGGATATGTGAGGCATGTACCTCAAGCCTTTTTCCCCTCACAAGAAGAGCCAGTAAGCACTTTTCCTGTGCGCTGAAAAGCTAGCTCTCGCTCCTCCTGTCCCATCAGCAGTTTTGAGCAGAGCTCACACTCGCTGTACCCAGGTGAGGGGTGTATGTTAAGGATTTCTTCCTTCCCCCTATCAGTCTCTCTGTTCACTGTTCCTTATGCTTCCTCCTCCTCCTCCTGCTCCTCCTCCCCGGCAGCCCTCCCCCTATTCCTCTCATCCGCTGCCAATACCTCCCCGCTCCCTCCCTTGTTCTCAGTCTCTCCCCGTCTTGCACTTTGCAATTCCCTTTCTGTCTCCCTCCAGGTTTGTTCGAAGACTTCTCTTATTCCTTTCTGTCTAACCTTCCTTTTCATGGGCGTCTTTCTGTCCCTCGCCTTCACTCTGTCACCATTTTGTGTTTCTGCCCGTGTCTGTTCGGTGTGTGTGTGTGTGTGTGTGTGTGTGTGTGGGGGGGGGGGGGTGTGTGTGGTGTGGATGAGGTTGTATGTGTGTGTTTAGTTCGATGTCGTCCTACGACATCCCCACAGCACACGTTGCACTCATCCCTACCCTACACTCACCACACAGACGACATGCTATATATTGATGTTATTCTTATTTCTAATATAAATATCTCACTTTATCCTTTAATCGTGTTTGGGCTCCCATCTTCGTTGCCATTACTGAGCCTGGTCGTAACAAAATGGGGGCTCGTCCGCTTAGGTTAGTTTAGTTACATGGCGTGCGTGGTCATGACAAAGTGGAAATGTTTTGTTAAAACATCTCCTTTGGCTTTGGTTCATTAAGAAAAGTGAGAGTCTGTCATTTAGTTTGGTTGTAGTTTGGTTCATTTGGTACAGAGTATGGTTAGATAGTTGGTTGGTGAGGTGATTAAGTTGGCTGGTAGGGTGATACAGGGTCCATACACGATTTCATTCATTTTTTTGCCTGGGTTGAGTTTGTATTGCCAATGTGGGAGAGAGCTTGTTGTCCCCAGTGTTGTGTGTGTCGGGTGTGTGTTGTAGTTGGGACCTTTGTGTTTTAGGAACCCGTATCCCTGGTAGGTACAGTGGCTGCGCTCATTAGGAGAGCTGTGGGTGAAGAGTCCAGTTTGTCAGAAACTGCCTAGGAAGCACTTCCTTGACTGTCCGGGTCTCTGGTTCTCCAGGTGACTCTGACTCTGACGTACGCCCTGCCAGTACCTGCACAAAGACTAGTCCACTTTTATATAGATTTGTTTGGGATAGTAAAGGGTCGGGGTGGTTCGATTTTTTATGGTTATGGTTATTTATTTTACTTGGTCATGGTGCAATTTACTTTCATTATTGGACTAGACATTTGTTTTTTCGGTCTGACTTTAAATGATTAATTTAAAGCATTGGTCATGGTAGGACACATCAGGGAGTTTCAGTTTTGAGCAACAACAAGAGCTGCTGTTGGAAATGGAGGAGTCGATCAGGCCTAACCATAGTTTGTCTCCTCATTTTCACTGCTCAAAAGTGCTCCTTTGGCTCCAGAGCTGCTGAGGCGGGAGATGGAGGGCAGAGATGCGGGCCAGAGCAGGGATTTGGGGGAACAGGAGCCCCCCCACCGGTCTTAAGGGGGGAGGGCAGGGGGGGCATGTCGACCCTCGCTCTCTGTCTGCTGGTCCTCCTGTGGTTGTCTATCTGTGCAGGAAGCCGGTGGGCGGAGCAGGGAGGGTCGTCAGCTGATGTGTGCGGTCCTGCAGGCTTCACAAGGTGAAGGCCTTCGTCTTCTACCCTACAGCACACTGTGCACTCATCCATACACTACACTCACCATTGATTATACAGATGACATGTTACATACTTCTTATATACTTATATTCTTATATATTATTTCTGATAACTATCTTACTTTATCCTTTAATCATGTGTGGACTCCTATCTTTGTTGCAATTACTGTCTGGTCTTAACTGTGTGTGCGTGTGTGTGTCCGAGTGTGAACGCCCATGTGTTGACATGCATTGCAGAGACCGTCCTTGTGTCCTTTTCCTCCCCCACCCCCCCTCCCTCTCTCTCTCTCTCTCTCTCTCTCTCTCCACATGGTCTCCCCTCAGCCCCAGGAAACAGAGTCAGTGGTGCATGTGGGTGCTTTATGTGCAACTAGTCTTACACCCAATCCACATGGATCATGGCATCAATTCAACAACACCTGCTACCCCCCCCCCCCCTTATTCCAGAGAGAGAGACAGAGAGAGAGAGAGCAATCTGTCTATCACAATATTGACACAGTATTTCAATTGAATAAAGACTCGATAGAGAGCATTGACATTAGCTGGATGAATGGTGACACTTGGTGAGTCCACAGTAGCGTCTGTTGGTCTCTCTATAGGTACGTTAGATTGGTCTCTATAGGTACGTTAGGTTGGTCTCTCTATAGGTACGTTAGGTTGGTCTCTCTATAGGTACGTTAGGTTGGTCTCTCTATAGGTACGTTAGGTTGGTCTCTCTATAGGTACGTTAGGTTGGTCTCTCTATAGGTACGTTAGGTTGGTCTCTCTATAGGTACGTTAGGTTGGTCTCTCTATAGGTACGTTAGGTTGGTCTCTCTATAGGTACGTTAGGTTGGTCTCTCTATAGGTACGTTAGATTGGTCTCTCTATAGGTACGTTAGGTTGGTCTCTCTATAGGTACATTAGGTTGGTCTCTCTATAGGTACGTTAGGTTGGTCTCTCTATAGGTACATTAGGATGGTCTCTCTATAGGTACGTTAGGTTGGTCTCTCTATAGGTACGTTAGGTTGGTCTCTCTATAGGTACGTTAGGTTGGTCTCTCTATAGGTACGGTAGGTTGGTCTCTCTATAAGGTACGTCAGCGGTGCTGTTTCTGTTACCTGCAGGGTTAGGGGTTGTGCGCCAGCTTGGTGTTCAGACTGGAAATGGTTCTGGGTTTTAATAATGGCACCAATGTGGTGCAGAGGGATCGTTTTGAGAATTGATGCTTGTTTTTCCCGTAGAATCTGGCAACACAAATATTTCTGCTGTAAAAAACACCATCTGTAGAGTATCCAAAGTAGGGGGATATGAATTCATTGTTGCCATGACAAATATATAAAAGGTGAGGGCGAAAGGAGAAGTGAAGGTGAAAGGAAATCTATGAAAAGTGAATAATATACTATTCTCTCTCTCTCTCTCTCTCTCTCTCTCTCTCTCTCTCTCTCTCTCTCTCTCTCTCTCTCTCTCTCTCTCATACACACACAACTCCCCCACCCCCCCCCCACACACACACACACTCAGTCTTTCTGTCTTCCCCTCCCTGTGTCTCCCAGCGTCCGTACTGCTCTCCCGTCATAGTGTCCTGCGTACGTCGAGATGTACGACTCCGCGTCGCACATTTGTATCCGCGGCGTTATATTTTCCTTTCCTGTGAGTCCTTTCCTCGTACCCTTGGCGTGGGTAATCACATCCTAGAAATCTTGTTTACGCACAAAGGGCAAACACAATGTAGCAAAACGACCTCGAGTAGATGTTTGTGCAAACACTCACATCACTGTATACGTGCACACACTCACACACACACACACACACGCACGCACAAACGCACACGCACGCACACACACACATGCACATGCACACACACACACACAGGTCCCAGGGTGGCTGAATAGCAGAGCTGTTCATGCGACTGAAACGTCCCCCCCCACTGTGAACACACCACTTTCCCTAGAAAGTGAAGCTGGGGCACAAATCACATTTTCTGCACAATTAAAGCAGGGCTGCAGCTAAGTGTATCTGAGCTCTCGGCTGGAGCCCTGGGATCCAGCCGACCCGTCCTTTCCCCTCCCATAATCGCAATGTGATGAAGATGGCTTCCCTGTAATTAGTTTCTGAAACTTCCCTTTCAGCCGGCGAGGCCACAGACGGAGGGAGTCGGAGAAGAGGCCACTTTCTTCTGCAACCCCGGCGCACGCGGCGTCTCAAAGCTTACTTTGAAAAGAGTTTCTGAGAGAAGAAGAAAGTGCTGGCGAGGGCGATAAATAAACGCCGCCCCCGCCGGACACCCCCACCCCGCGCGCATGTGGAAACTTAAACCTTGTGGCGTTTAAAAAAAACAGGCCCATGATTTCATTGAAAGTTTTATTATTGACCCGCTATATCTCATCGAAGGCATCTGTGCGCTCTCGAAAAACGAAGCTAGCTCGGCACATAAGGTGTCGCGCACTTAAGGAAATGCGCTCTCGAGAAAAACACATTTTCTGGTTAAGGTGAGTCCGCCTTCTGTTGCAAGGACGGCGGCATGAATAGCGATAATGCAGGCGCAGCATTAGAGAGGTCCATTCGTTACGCCCAGAGTGGCATTATAGCGGCAATATGTTGTCAAAAGGAAAGACGATTGGGGAAAAAGAGTCAATTCATCGTTTGGAGTAAAATGAGTTAAAAAAGGTCATTATTTTCTTTATTCATTATTTCTTTGCAAAATGAGTTTGAATTCCATCTGCAACGATTCAAGCCAAGATATCTCCAACACTTTAATCCCAGTATCCCTTCTACTATAATGCATGTTTATTGTGATTATGGGGGTGTGAGGCAATACTCATAACCTTAAGGCAATAATTACATTGACTAAAATCAATATAACATAAGAAAGCCCCTATTGGCCCTTTGTACCTGACAAATAAATCTTCAATTTGCCCATTAATGGGACTCGTCTCCTGAGGACAGTCAGGTTATTTTGGAGAATCTCAAAGCGTTTCACAACATCAACGTCATTATTGGTTTTGGGGCCGATGGCAGATGTCTGCAAGGGACACACAGCGCTGAAATACACAAAACCACAATACACACATAATCGAGATTAGAGAATTAAAAAAGGCGGGAATGATTGAACAGTGTAGCATGAGATTAAAACTCAACTCAAGATTTGTAGATTTGTTCCTCCAGCACGATATGTGAGGAATGAACCCGATGGAGTCGCGGTGTAGACCCTCTCACGTCAGGATTACATCACAGCGTAACTACTGGAGGCAAATATGCCAGACCAGGGCTATACCAACTATCTAAACTATGTCATCTTGCTGTGGTTGAGTACCAGAAATAAAGTATTGTCTGTTGTAGGTATGGATATGTGACTAAGGTTTGTCATGTCCACCTAATCAGAACTTGGGGAACCATAGGAGGAACAGATTGATCTTGTAACTCTCTTAGTGAACTAGCTAAGACAGGTTTCAGGAGAATTACTGGGGAGAAAAAAACACAATATAGAAAATAAAGTAATAAAGCTCATGTCATTATGTGTCTAAACTTCTGACACTTTCTTTCTTGGACAGCATAGATAAAAACTAAACTGTTGATGGTGTTGAGGTTGAGCCAAGAGCAAACCTCGGCCTCCTAACCTCATTAAGCCGTAAAAATAATGACTTTATAACTGGTAGGATAGGAGACCGTCTAAGGAAAACAACCATGCCTTCAAATTCAAGTTTCATTGCTTAACAGATAAACGTTACATTAATAATAACACGCCCTTGGAAAGTTATTGAACAATCAGAATCAAATATTCAACAATGCTGTGGTATAACTAAAACTATATATATATATATATATATATATATATATATATATATATATCAGAGGTTGCGCTACACTTTTTTGTTATCTGTCATTTTGACTGACAGGGTCATAAAAATCATTTTTACCGGTCACTTTAATTTTTTAAATGACAATAACGACATGTTCAATAGCATTTAATTTTAATTCATTTTTGATTAACATTTAGTTCAAACAAGCTGAACAAATAATCCACACCGTGGATACACACATCAAGCAGAAGAATATGTAACTTTTTCTCCGCAGTAACAAAAACAACTGACTGTGTGGCCCCATTAGCTACATATGAACAATGAATAATGAAATATGAACAGTTCACCTGTGGCCTAAACACACATCTCATGCTGCGTTCCATTAAAACTCAGAGGTCGGAAATTCCGACTTCCTACTAGGAAAAATCAAATAAAACGGTGCGTCAACTCGGAGCTCCTAGTCGCAAACTCGGTATGATTTCTCAACCCCCAGTTCAGCCTTAACGTCATTTGACGTCATTTCAACATGGCCACCCAAATCGTAAATGGTGGGAAAAAATATACATTTAAATGTTTAAAATCCATTGTATGAATTTAAAACACATTTTTGACACATTTTTGATTTACAACTAAGTATGCTTTCAGACCAATTCATTAATTAATTCAGACAATTAAATGTTAATGTCCAAATGGACAACATATTCGCAAATACGTGTATGATGCTTGTACGCAGAGAGCGCAACACAAAGTTTAGCATCCATGTTTTTCCAACTTTGTAGCTCGAACGCACAAAGGTCGGAGATGATGCGTTTCCCAGTTCCCAATTCCCGCCTCCGACCGTAAACGAACACAGCATCACACCTTCCTCCTGGTCCGCATGGATTTGAATCGCGTGCCCGCTTGCACGTAATCAAATGTTGACATGTTTCTTCTTTTCTTCTTCTACAAGAGCCAATTAATATGCTCATCGCCACCAAGTGGTCAGGGTGTGAATTGCAATCTGTCAAAATGACGGATGGCCCTCAGATTTTTCCGTCACCGTTTTAAAAAAACGGTCAATGACGGAAAATATTCGGTTAACACGACCCCTGATATATATATATATATATTAAAAAACATACTACATTCACTAACTGCCTGCCTGAATAAGTAGGTCTACAGTTGATTCGTAAAAATGTCAACAGAGCTATGTCTGCGTCAGAGGTCTAACCCTGCCATTTTACTGGTCAACTGCTGGTCTTAAAGGTCTCATTGCATTGTTTTTTCGTTAATTTTGCAGTGGTCTCTAGTATTAATGAATGCCCTGTGAGCCGGTTTTGGTGAAAAAAATGCTCTGGTGCGCCTGTTTCAGGCTGTTCTAGTTTGGAGGAGGAGGTGGGCGGGGAAGAACGAGAGGTTTTCGGCTCTTACTCATGAATATTCATGACATTTAAATTACTTGCCTCTGATTGGCTAACAGCACTGTCCGTCACAGTGATGTTAGCCAATCAGAGGCGAGTGATCCCTCTAGTGCAGGGATTCCCAAAGTGTGGTGCGCGCAACCCCAGGGGTGCGCGAGCTGCCACCATGGGGTGCGCGAGAGGAAAAATGTAATGGCGGTCTGGTGTAATATTACACAATTACAGTGCTGTTTTTTAAGTGGGATTTTTCCATACAATAAAAAAACATGAACAGTAAACATTTCCTTTGTAATCCCTTTTATTTTAAATAAAAAAACTATAATTTCTTAGTTTTTGATAGAAACGTAGAAGACAGCTGCTGTCTTCTTCTTCTACACACTGCTCTCTTCTGCTACGCACTGCAGGCTAGGCTATATGCGCGCCAACTCATTTCATTAATTCCTTATATATTATATATAAATATGCTTAACTGGCTGAAATCAGGGAAAGTGTCAAGTGGGACGTCTTTTGATAAAGTTGTTAGTCTGTTAGTCATAAACATGAGTCTTTATATGGCGATAAAACAAAGCTTTGTTTTGCGTTTTTTTTTTGTTTGTTTTTTTGAAGTGGGGATTGGGGGTGCGCCAACCCGGTTGGGATGTAGAAGGGGGTGCGCAGGAAAAAAAGTTTGGGAACCGCTGCTCTCGTGCGTTATCAACACTTTAACTGCCTCAGTTCTGTCAACTTTACTGTGCTACGAACTGATGCACAAAATGTCTTCGGAGATACAGCCTCATGTGTTTGAACGTGGAGAATATGAACATGCTATTTTGAAACAGAAACCTTAGGTGGAAAGTGTGTTGTTTTACTTACAGACAGTGAGCTGGTGGTCGATCGTCGCGACGGTACAGAATCAGGTTTTAGGGACTTCCCATACCCGTATGAATTAATGAGATGTCACGTAGCGCCCCGCAAGAAGAAGATCATTCATTCAAGCCATGTACTGTTTTCTCAATCGCTTTACCCTCTCAAATGATATGGAGGCGTTTGTTTACTAGTTCTGCCATCGGAGAACGCTTCGTCTTTAGCCACCCGGAAGAACGTATATTGTTGTTGTGACGTCGTGGTGATTTGTCGTATACTGTTTTCCTGAGGGCGGTCTCAAGCCAAGGTAGGCGAGGTCATGAATATTCATACACATTCATACGTCAGAGTTTTAGGCTTTTTCTTACTTCCTCGTTTCTGACTTCCTCGTCCGTCTATGTTCTTACATTGGCTAATGCATGCAATGGGGGTAGAAGAACGTTTTCCACGTGCAGCATGCATATGCAACTAGGAGTGACCTATCGTATTTCAAAAGGAGCAAGTAAAACCGGTTTACCGGAGAAGTACACCTTTAATTATAATTGTATTTCATTCTCATGTTTTATACATTAATTTATATATATTTTTTTTTTTTCAGGTGCTGGTCTTAACTATTAAATTGTTATTCCTATTTTCTTAGTGGATTTTAGCTCACATGTATTATTTATGCATTTGTTTTAACAGTGTTTACTTATAGGTCTAATGTTTTCTAATGTAATGTCTTATCACTATCCACATAGTAGGTGTAGCTGCAACCTCTGGGCTACCTCACGCTCTGTGCGTCGTGCTTCTGCCTGGAATGAAATGTGCTGCTATATAAATAAAGTTTTGCTTGCTCGCTTGAATGTATGCCAGGAAAGAGATTAAGGAAGTGGAGGATGATATGAATGCGGTATAGAGATGCACCTATGGACACTCAAGTCCAATTCACTTCCTAATATGACATCTGCGAAGAGGGGGGGGGATTAGAGAATGAATCACCGGCTCCTCCCGCCCAGGATGGCCCGCAGGAAGACGCACGCGACCCGACCGAGACGAATCCTCGCCAGCTGTCAGCCCGGATCAAACTCATTCGCCGACCGCAAGCTTGTGTGTGCAAACACACACACACACACACACACACATGTTAACAGCAGACACGGTGCACCGAGATGGGATGGTGACTCTCTCTCTCGCTCTCTCTCTCTCTCTCATGATGTCCTCCTCCAGCACAATGTCCTCCTCTAGCACGATGTCCTCAGCCACAAGTGTGCTTATTAATGAGGGACCAGCATGCTCCCTGCTTGATGTCATGAATGGACCTGCTGTGTTGCTACCGGTCCCTTCATTAGGACCATACCAGGAGCGCCAATGCAGCCGGGCCCACAGTCTCCTAGTCCCCTTTGTTTAGTTGAGTTTTTTCCTCCTTCGGGAGGAGGAGGAGGAGGACTGTATACATTTAAGACACACAGCCATTATGTCCTATTAACACCTGACCCTGCCGACCAGCGCGCCAACCGAGCACACGGTCCCCGAATGATGTGCAGTCAAACCCCACATCTGCACACTCAAGACCCATATACACACACACACACACACACACACACACACACATAACTCAGGACTATAGCTGCACCGTGCAGCACGCAACAGCAGAGCCACCCCACAGACACAACACATTTCCCTAAAGGAGGAAAGACACAGACCCAATAGATGGAGGAGGTGGGGGGCTAATTACCACTAAAGAGCCCAGTCCTGCCTGGTCCCTGTGACAACGGAAGCCATCTTCATTAGTCCACCCGGCAAGCCATGCCTGCCACTCAACACCAACGCCGGCCAGCTCTCCCAATATCTCCTCCCAATATCCTTTTCATGAATTGCTATCTCACAGTGTGTGTGTGGGTGGGTGGGTGGCTATGCATGTATGCATACGTTTGTGTGTCTGTGAGTGTGTGGGCAAGTGTGGGGGGGGGGGGGGGGGGGGGGGGGGCTGTGGCTTGGGCTCTGCGGACGAGTCTGCATGGTAATATATACCTGGTGCCGTGCGCCGCGGCGTCTGAAGCCCCTGCCCTCTTTACTTTTTAATATCCTCTCGTTTCCCTGGGATCACATCTCCGCCTCCTCCCCATCCGCCGCCAGCCCCCGAAGCTCCGCTGCACGCCGCCACTCACCGCGAGGAGCCCCGGAGAAAATCACATCCAGCCCTGTGATGGGCGGGATCATCAAGCCTCCTCTCTCTCTCTCTCTCTCTCTCTCTCTCTCTCTCTCTCTCTCTCTCTCTCCACAACGCCGGGGCCTGGAGAGGAAAGGACTCGGCGAACGAATGTGACCCGTGTCACCAGAGAGCTTGTGCGAGAATCCGCCTGAGTAGAGCTGATAGTGCCTTGGGGGGCTGGCAATAATCTCACAACACACCAGCCCCCCCCCCCCCCCCCCCCCGCCACACACACACACACACACACACACACACACGCATGGCTCCCCCACCCCGCGGACCCCAGGAGCGTGAAGCCGGGGGGTCCCCATTGGTCGCTGCCACGGCGCCTGTCGCATTTCCGCCTTCTCCCAGCAGATATAACCAGCGCTGGCGGAGCTGGTGGCCAGATGCGAGGAGGTGCCAGTGGCCATAACAGCAGATGTATCGCTTATGAGATCAGATGTCTGCAGGGGACTGCAGGATACACCAGAGACTGTGTGAACAAGAGAGAGAGAGAGAGAGAGAGAAAAAGATGGAGAGAGCTGGAGAGAGAGAGCTAGAGAGCAAGAGAGAGCGATGGAGAGAGAGAGAGGAGGAGGAGGAGGTGGTGTTTGGGAGGGTTTTACGTGAAGGTGGGGAGGTGTGTGTGTGTGTGGGGGGGGGGGGGAGGCGGAATACAGCCTTTCGCATCGAGAGGAAATTGCTTTGCCGCCATCAGCCCTTCGGTGGTAAACACAGCGAGTTAGTGTGTGTGTGGCGGGGAGAGGGTATAATTGTCTTGACGTGGACATTGTTTCGATGGACAGAGAGAGAGAGAGAGAGAGCGCCAGAGTGAGGGGGGGGGGGGAGAGAGGCAAGCAGTGTGGAGGTACGGATGGGGGGGGGGGGGGGGGTTGAGGAGGATGAGGTGGGAGTTGGGGGGGCGGGGGGGGGGGGGGGGGGGGGGGGGGGGGGGGGGGGCTGGCTATGAAGTATGGATTCAGGAAATTGGCATGGCGTTCACACAGTGCCTCTGTAAAAGTGGCTCAACGGCGAGCGCAGAAAATTGTTTATGAAGCTTTCCATCCTGGAGCCTAAACTCAACCCTGCGAGTGGCAGGGGTGGGGGGGATATATCAGAGGAAGGGGAGGTGGGTGGGTGAGCGGGGGGGGGGGGGGGGGGGGGGGGGGGGGGGGGGGGGGGGGGGGGGGGGGGGGGGGGGGGGGGGGGGGGGGGGGGGGGGGGGGGGGGGGGGGGGGGGGGGGGGGGGGGGGGGGGGGGGGGGG
>JAOPHQ010005238.1:0-57669 GCA_030340625.1 Merluccius polli
TGCTGCCTAGTGGTGGAGAGCGTTCTATAGAGATGAGACTAGAGTGCTGCCTAGTGGTGGAGAGCGTTCTATAGAGATGAGACTAGAGTGCTGCCTAGTGGTTGAGAGCGTTCTATAGAGATGAGACTAGAGTGCTGCCTAGTGGTTGAGAGCGTTCTATAGAGATGAGACTAGAGTGCTGCCTAGTGGTTGAGAGCGTTCTATAGAGATGAGACTAGAGTGCTGCCTAGTGGTTGAGAGCGTTCTATAGAGATGAGACTAGAGTGCTGCCTAGTGGTTGAGAGCGTTCTATAGAGATGAGACTAGAGTGCTGCCTAGTGGTTGAGAGCGTTCTATAGAGATGAGACTAGAGTGCTGCCTAGTGGTTGAGAGCGTTCTATAGAGATGAGACTAGAGTGCTGCCTAGTGGTGGAGAGCGTTCTATAGAGATGAGACTAGAGTGCTGCCTAGTGGTTGAGAGCGTTCTATAGAGATGAGACTAGAGTGCTGCCTAGTGGTTGAGAGCGTTCTATAGAGATGAGACTAGAGTGCTGCCTAGTGGTTGAGAGCGTTCTATAGAGATGAGACTAGAGTGCTGCCTAGTGGTTGAGAGCGTTCTATAGAGATGAGACTAGAGTGCTGCCTAGTGGTTGAGAGCGTTCTATAGAGATGAGACTAGAGTGCTGCCTAGTGGTTGAGAGCGTTCTATAGAGATGAGACTAGAGTGCTGCCTAGTGGTTGAGAGCGTTCTATAGAGATGAGACTAGAGTGCTGCCTAGTGGTTGAGAGCGTTCTATAGAGATGAGACTAGAGTGCTGCCTAGTGGTGGAGAGCGTTCTATAGAGATGAGACTAGAGTGCTGCCTAGTGGTTGAGAGCGTTCTATAGAGATGAGACTAGAGTGCTGCCTAGTGGTGAGAGCGTTCTATAGAGATGAGACTAGAGTGCTGCCTAGTGGTGGAGAGCGTTCTATAGAGATGAGACTAGAGTGCTGCCTAGTGGTGGAGAGCGTTCTATAGAGATGAGACTAGAGTGCTGCCTAGTGGTTGAGAGCGTTCTATAGAGATGAGACTAGAGTGCTGCCTAGTGGTTGAGAGCGTTCTATAGAGATGAGACTAGAGTGCTGCCTAGTGGTGGAGAGCGTTCTATAGAGATGAGACTAGAGTGCTGCCTAGTGGTTGAGAGCGTTCTATAGAGATGAGACTAGAGTGCTGCCTAGTGGTTGAGAGCGTTCTATAGAGATGAGACTAGAGTGCTGCCTAGTGGTGGAGAGCGTTCTATAGAGATGAGACTAGAGTGCTGCCTAGTGGTTGAGAGCGTTCTATAGAGATGAGACTAGAGTGCTGCCTAGTGGTTGAGAGCGTTCTATAGAGATGAGACTAGAGTGCTGCCTAGTGGTGGAGAGCGTTCTATAGAGATGAGACTAGAGTGCTGCCTAGTGGTGGAGAGCGTTCTATAGAGATGAGACTAGAGTGCTGCCTAGTGGTGGAGAGCGTTCTATAGAGATGAGACTAGAGTGCTGCCTAGTGGTTGAGAGCGCGTTCTATAGAGATGAGACTAGAGTGCTGCCTAGTGGTTGAGAGCGTTCTATAGAGATGAGACTAGAGTGCTGCCTAGTGGTTGAGAGCGTTCTATAGAGATGAGACTAGAGTGCTGCCTAGTGGTTGAGAGCGTTCTATAGAGATGAGACTAGAGTGCTGCCTAGTGGTTGAGAGCGTTCTATAGAGATGAGACTAGAGTGCTGCCTAGTGGTTGAGAGCGTTCTATAGAGATGAGACTAGAGTGCTGCCTAGTGGTTGAGAGCGTTCTATAGAGATGAGACTAGAGTGCTGCCTAGTGGTGGAGAGCGTTCTATAGAGATGAGACTAGAGTGCTGCCTAGTGGTTGAGAGCGTTCTATAGAGATGAGACTAGAGTGCTGCCTAGTGGTTGAGAGCGTTCTATAGAGATGAGACTAGAGTGCTGCCTAGTGGTTGAGAGCGTTCTATAGAGATGAGACTAGAGTGCTGCCTAGTGGTTGAGAGCGTTCTATAGAGATGAGACTAGAGTGCTGCCTAGTGGTTGAGAGCGTTCTATAGAGATGAGACTAGAGTGCTGCCTAGTGGTTGAGAGCGTTCTATAGAGATGAGACTAGAGTGCTGCCTAGTGGTTGAGAGCGTTCTATAGAGATGAGACTAGAGTGCTGCCTAGTGGTTGAGAGCGTTCTATAGAGATGAGACTAGAGTGCTGCCTAGTGGTTGAGAGCGTTCTATAGAGATGAGACTAGAGTGCTGCCTAGTGGTGGAGAGCGTTCTATAGAGATGAGACTAGAGTGCTGCCTAGTGGTTGAGAGCGTTCTATAGAGATGAGACTAGAGTGCTGCCTAGTGGTTGAGAGCGTTCTATAGAGATGAGACTAGAGTGCTGCCTAGTGGTTGAGAGCGTTCTATAGAGATGAGACTAGAGTGCTGCCTAGTGGTTGAGAGCGTTCTATAGAGATGAGACTAGAGTGCTGCCTAGTGGTGGAGAGCGTTCTATAGAGATGAGACTAGAGTGCTGCCTAGTGGTGGAGAGCGTTCTATAGAGATGAGACTAGAGTGCTGCCTAGTGGTGGAGAGCGTTCTATAGAGATGAGACTAGAGTGCTGCCTAGTGGTTGAGAGCGTTCTATAGAGATGAGACTAGAGTGCTGCCTAGTGGTTGAGAGCGTTCTATAGAGATGAGACTAGAGTGCTGCCTAGTGGTTGAGAGCGTTCTATAGAGATGAGACTAGAGTGCTGCCTAGTGGTTGAGAGCGTTCTATAGAGATGAGACTAGAGTGCTGCCTAGTGGTTGAGAGCGTTCTATAGAGATGAGACTAGAGTGCTGCCTAGTGGTTGAGAGCGTTCTATAGAGATGAGACTAGAGTGCTGCCTAGTGGTGGAGAGCGTTCTATAGAGATGAGACTAGAGTGCTGCCTAGTGGTTGAGAGCGTTCTATAGAGATGAGACTAGAGTGCTGCCTAGTGGTTGAGAGCGTTCTATAGAGATGAGACTAGAGTGCTGCCTAGTGGTTGAGAGCGTTCTATAGAGATGAGACTAGAGTGCTGCCTAGTGGTTGAGAGCGTTCTATAGAGATGAGACTAGAGTGCTGCCTAGTGGTTGAGAGCGTTCTATAGAGATGAGACTAGAGTGCTGCCTAGTGGTTGAGAGCGTTCTATAGAGATGAGACTAGAGTGCTGCCTAGTGGTTGAGAGCGTTCTATAGAGATGAGACTAGAGTGCTGCCTAGTGGTTGAGAGCGTTCTATAGAGATGAGACTAGAGTGCTGCCTAGTGGTTGAGAGCGTTCTATAGAGATGAGACTAGAGTGCTGCCTAGTGGTGGAGAGCGTTCTATAGAGATGAGACTAGAGTGCTGCCTAGTGGTGGAGAGCGATCTATAGAGATGAGACTAGAGTGCTGCCTAGTGGTTGAGAGCGTTCGGAGTTTGGAACGACTTCCTAGTGCGGAGGCGCTTCCGCTTTTTTTTTTTTTTTCAGCGGCTCAAGTAATCATGCAATCATTGTAATCATGGCAATGCCAACGATGGTAAATGTTTTAATAGTTTAACAGTTGTTTAAACACCAGGTAGGCTACATAGCACTACTATTATTAACACATTACTCCATGCAAATAGGCTATAGGCGTTGCAAACACGTTCAAAAAATAACACGGGTCTTTTCGCTCAACGTTTTTTTTTTGCATGTCATGGTGAAATGAATACAGCACAAAATAATTCGGAACATTTTAAAATAACTTCACTTACATTTGAACGTGTATTGCCTTTCTTCCGCCATTTAAATACCCCCGCCCGCTACGCAGAGGATTGTGGGTATTTTAGCTCGACGAGCATCCATCGATGCATGCTTCATAATTGTCCAGAATTCTCAAAAACAAAGGCTGCGAAAAGGGCGCGAATTTCCGAGTGCTCTCAACTTTGGAACAGTGCTTGGCGCCGTTCTATGACGCGGCGTACTTGAAAGGGGGTCCGTTAAGCATTCTACCTCCACTTCGGAATGCGGCCCAGGTCTGGGTATTCGGCATATTCGCGGGTTTTCTCCCGGTAAAGTTTTACCGGTCCAATCAGCGAACAGGAGGCACGGCCTGAGAACAGTGACGTAGAGGTCGTGCGCGAATTTCAGTTATTGAGCGTAAGTACGGAGGCGGGCGGAACCAGGCTAATGCTAATGCTCACTGCATCTGCCGTTTGTATACTGCGCGCAACGTGGTTTCTGGCGCATGAAATACGTCACGACCAAACGTTAGCGATTGGTTATGGCAGATTCGGAGTGGCACTGGGCAGAGCCAATAGGTTTTAAACTTCAACAGAGCACCCGCCTTCAGTTAGTTAACAATTGTCAATGGTGAGTGGCCAGACTCTCTGTACAAATGAAATGTAGTACGAGAGGCTGGTGACCAGGCTACTGCCCTGGGACTACAGATGTAAATTAGCCTCTTGACTAACTAATAAAGACAACGAATAAACATTGACATGATTTAGGAGCGGGACGGCGTGCAACAACCGAGAAATAAAATGTCTCACCAGCTGGGGGTCGATTTCCCCGATGGACCGGCTGACGGCGGCCTCCAGCAGCTCCTCCAGCTCGCCGAAGGACAGCTTGGTGAGCTTCAGCTTGTCCAGCACCAGGTGCTCCCCGTGGAACAGCCTCCTCCACAGGGTGTCCCTGCGGCAGTGGCCCATGGCCTGCTCCACGCTGGCCTGGATGTGGCGCTCCGCCGACTGCACCTCGCTGTTGAGCAGGGGGAACAGAGCGGACGGGTACAGCAGTCCTCCTTGGGCGTCGCCGCCGCCGGCGCTTCCCACGAACGCCGTCGCCGCTGCCGGGGCCGCAGACGCGTTGGCCTCGCTTGATGCGGCGGTGGAGTCGGCGGTCGCGGCGGCGGCGGCAGTGGCAGGCTCCTCCCAAGGCTCTGTGTCTGGCGCTCCTCCTCCTCCTCCTCCTCCTCCTCCTCCGATCTCCCCCTGCTCCGGGGCCCTGCTGCCGCCGCCGCCGCCGCCAGAGGCGTCCGCAGGGTCGCGGTCTGCGGGGTCGCGGTGAAGCTGAGGGGGGAGCTTCTTGAAGCGCCGCATGTCGGCGGTGAGACGAGGGAACAGCTCCCTCTGGCTCGTCATGATCACGTAGAAGCGGAGCCTATAGACACAGGGATGTAGCGTGAGTGTCAGTATGTGCCCACGCACATACAAATCACATTTACATTTTGTTCACATTTCAAACACAGAGCTCACTGCCCACATCCTATTGACATCCTGATTATTGACTGTAATGTGATGCAATTACAATAAAATGTCTGCCTCCCCCTAAGCCAACCCCTACAGCAAAGAGTAGTGCAGTACCTCGGTCTGTAACACGCCCTAGAAGTGTATGTATTACATACATACATACTGTACATGTGCTGCTGCTGTTGTTGTTGTTTCCCAATGGGTTCTTACTTGAGCAAATGTCTTTCTCCTTCCAGCTGCTCCTCGAAGGGGGCAGCGTTGTGGCACACCAGGAGGGACACGTCGAAGTCGTCATAGTGTTGCAGTCCTTCCAGATCCTTGTAAGAACCGGAGCTGGGAAAACAATGATGAAGATGAAGAAGAGGAAGATGGGTTCGGTGTGTGTGTGTGTGTGTGTGGGGGGAGGTAACATTTATTCAAGCGAAGGTATTGTTATAATGTTGTACGTGCAATATCAACGGTGACACCAAAAGACCTGTGTTACAATGTTACAAACAAAAATGGAGATAAACCAAAAAGAATTTATGTTTCATAAAATAATAATGCTTCTTGCCGGCCAACCATACATTATAACATATCTATGTATATAAGGTATGATATATAAGGTATGAACATGGTCCAACCTGTTCCACAGAGCCACCAGTGCATATTCATGCTGGTCGGCGCTTGGCGCTCCCTTCTTGCCGTCGTGCGCGCTGGCGGCGGCCTTGGACATGCGGACGGGCTTCATGCTGTAGGTGCTGGCGTGGTCCGTGATGTAGTTGTACAGCTGGTGCGCCGTGATCATTCCCGTGGAGACGCAGAAGCTCCCTGTTGGTTTCCAGTGGCATTAAACATTAAAAGCATGGCGTGTTGGCGTGGAGGAGGACACATGTTACAATTTGAAGGACAATCGTAGGATAGCCCCTTAAGGGAGACCATACGGATATTCAAGTGTGCGTTTGCGCTGACGAGTGCCGTATCATCGTCAATGCTGATTGGCCGAGAGAAATGGATGTGAATTTGCGAGGTCTCAATTGGTAATTCTATGATGCACTTATGCGTTTGGATTTTATTCACCCAAATCTTATATAGCTATCCTGGATAACTGTAATTAAGACTTTATGAAAGGGTAGTAAAACACAAATCTTTGTTGGCCTGGCATTGCTCCTGACTTTCTTCAATCGCATCAATAAAAATAAATAAATAAATAAATAAATAAATAAATAATAATAATAATGATAATAATAATAATAATAATAATAATAATACATCCACACATCACCTTGAAAGACATGATTGCGACCGAATTTGGGAATATCGGGATGCTGGGATATGAAGTCCTCCAGGAAGCTGGTGAGCTGAAAGCCCTGGCGGAGCATCATGTGACAGCCCACCAGGTGCTGGTGGACCACCCGCAGGTGGTAGTCGTAGCTGAAGGAGTGGACATGCATGAGATCCCGGACCTTGTCACACTCCTCTGTGAAGAGCATGGAGAGCTAGAGGGAGGAAGAGGGAGGAAGGGAGGAGGGTGGGGGGGGGGGGGGGGGGGGGGGCGAGGAGGAGGTGCATGGAGGATGAGTATTCAGACAAAGAAAAAAAACAACACAAAAACCCACAACCTATTTGGATTTGATATGGTACAACTTCCAAGTCGGAGAAATCCTATTTGTTTTGGTGATACACATATTTACAATGCAAGCAGGAAATGCCTCATTTTGGTTTCCACTTAGAAATGGTCCAATCATGTTGAATAATGGTACAATGTGATACTACTATGTAAAAACATGCAACTTACCGTTTTTAATTTACCTTTTCTTTACTTTATTATGTTCATATCATATTTAATTAAATCCAATATTAGACGGGGGTGTCAGCATTAGCAGCAGTGTAAGTGGAGTACTGGTCAAATGAAAGAATCAAATAATCATTAATTTCTATCAATTTCTCTGTAAGAAAACTGACTTATGTTTCTTATAAACACTCCCACTGTCAAATTGAATCTTGTAGGAAACATAACTTTGTCAAGATGGCTGAAATTATAATGTTGCCAAAAAAATGTAATTGTAAAGTAAAAAAATAAAAGATCACCATAATTGCAAGGTCACCATACAGACAGACGACTCACAAAGACAATTAGAAACGAACGCAAGATCGACCACAACCACATTCTTCCCGCTTAATTCAACAAAACGAATCACCATATGGTCTGCGATCAGGCCATGAACACAGAGGGAACTTTTGGGTCAATCTGAGGTTGAAATCAAAACCAAAACTCTTCCCTTCCTGTTGTAGCAGAGCACAGAGGAGCCAGTGAAAGAGTAAAGTAGGGTTGTGATTAGCAAATTACAAGCAAACACCAAACACAGCACCCGAGCAGCAACACTTTGGGGCAAAGTGGAATAAAGGGCATCCAAAGGAAAGGGATAAGCATGACAGAGGAACTAAAAAGAGACAAAAAACAGAAAATATATGTTCAACTCCAAACCCATTAAGAGAGAGCTGTAATGCTTAACCAATCAAATCCCCCCAAAAACCACCGAAAAACCATGTCAAAAACATTGATTAAAGAAATCCATCTAAATCAAAGTCATTTCCTCAGAGCAGATTGTTCAGGCAGAGGACAAGTGTTTCTGTGGAATGAGTTGCAGTTAATTAGATATCAATTTAAGCACCATCCTGATTCAGGGAACAGAAAGGAATGAGAGAAACAGCCCAGGGATTGATTGGCTGCAAGCAGGACGATGGAGATGAGTTGGAGGCTGATTATTACGAGAGAGAGAGAGAAAGAGCGTCTGTCTCAAAAATGCTGGGACATACCGCAGAGTCAGACACTGGTATGGCTTCTGGAAACGGCTTGCAACGGGGTTTGGTGAGGAGGGTGCCCTGATGGAGAAAAGACATGTGTGGGACCAGACAGACAGACAGACAGACAGACAGACAGGCAGGCCGACAGGTAGGCCGACAGAACTGGCAGGCAGACAGACAGGCTTTCGTACAATGAGCCAGACCGGCAAGGATGGGAACTGGAAGACAGACAGGAAGACATACAGTGACTGACAGACTGGAAGATAGGACAGACTGGAAGATGGGGATAGACACATAAAGGTAGGAGGCAAAAAACAGCATGACAGACATAAATGGCAGATGAGACGTGATACAAATGACTTACTTAAATCTTACGAAAAGTGTCTTAAAGGATAACTTCGGGATTTTTCCACTTGGATCCTATTTCCTGGTCTGTTTGTTACTGTGTCTAACCAAGTCTCGCCAAGGAGAAGTCTCAAACATTGTTGTACGCATTATTCCCTGAGACCCAATGATGGGAAAATAGGGTCCAGATTGAATAATCCCTAAATTATCCTTTAAGGAAGTGAGGATGTTTAAAAGAAAGATTCAAAAGTTGAGAGCAATACTTTAAGCCAGGGTGGACCTAGTCCGACATTAGATAAAGTGCATTCCAACTCAAACAAAAATACATGAATTTAGTTGGACATGAAGAGTTGAAAACAAATATACAGAAAGCACACATATTTATGCAGTTCTATTAGAGCATCTTCAATGAAAACGCAATGGCACTACCTTTACTTACTTTACTCTTTTACATTCAAATACTTGTATTCATCTTGTACCTCAGTGTTTCTCAAACTATTTGTACTAATGTACCCCCTCCAAGATGTTTTTTTCAGCCAAGTACCCATTTTAAGTTAAAGTGATATGCTCTTCTTGGAAAGACTTACTGAACTTGTTACTGTTCAGATTGACTAAATTGTAGTAAGGGGGGATGCGCATTCAATTTTCTTTTCAAATATTGCTAGTACCCCCTGCAATCCTGTCAAAGAGTGCCAAAGAGGTATCTTACCCTAATGGTTATGTTGTTCTGCGGCTGCACAGTTCAATAAAAGTAAAGCTTGTGAAAAGGGTATGAGACAAAAAAGGGCTCTGTTCTTTTTTCAGACAGACTTTTGCGATGCCATCTGAGATACTTAAAAATCTTATTGCTGTAATCAGTCATTCTGCTACTCACCTATCTCCAGCCTAATCACATCCTGTATGTGCTCTCCCTCAGTGATGCCAGCCTGGGACATCTTTCTACCGCTTGCTAACAATGATTAAACGCTCAATAGCAGCAATAACCCACCTCACCATCGCTGGCCAAACCACCTCCGTTTCCACCTCAACCACCAACCTCCGTATCAACGTTGACCCCTCCTCAGCCTTTGACATCCATATGAAACATTATTGATTGTACCACAAAAGGTGCCACCTCAAAAACATTGGCAAAATCTGTCTCACCCCAACCCAGTATGACAGATACGTAAACCTTTAGGCTGGACTACAACAATACACTTTCATCGGGATCCCTGGCCGGGCTCAGAACCTCCAGTGCAGGACCCTGATGAGATCAGGGTCCTGGCAGGAGTGAAGGTAAGGATTGTGAGACGGCTCGATTGTCTACGTCCAGCAACCACAGTAATCAAGCCGTCGTACCGGATGGTGGTGGCGATGAAGAGGGAGCTGAGCCAAGAAACAACACTCTCAGATGATGGGTCACATCTATGCTGCCATCCTTACCCATGGCCACATGCTATGGGGAGTAGCTGAAAGAATATGGTTGTCGATGCAAGAAGCTGAAATGAGTTCCCTCTGCAGGATATCTGGGTTGAATCTCAGGGTTAGGGTGAGGAGCTTGGTGATTCAGGAGGATCTCAAGGCAGCGTCAGAAGAGTACTCTACTCGCCCTATGGCCACTGTGATCCTAACTGGAGAAGTGGTCAAAACAAGATGGATGGATGGATGGATGGATGGATGATTTTAAGGGGAACATCTTAGCTATCATTCCATAACAAAGCAACCTGGCCTTTCACACAGCACATGTCAATTTGGAGCAGCCACTGATGTTAAAAATACATATAACCTCGATGCACATCTTTATTTAGATAAAGAGGACTGCGGACCAGCGGATCAGCAGTAGATATGTTGAGCACTAGACGCTTCCAGGTATGAGGAAGATATGAGGTACAAAGTTTCTTCACATCCTTAGCCATGGCAAACAACTCTTGGGGGAACAAGAGTACACACTTTCTATTCTCTTTCACATCATCAAGCAAATCAGATAAATGAGTCAGTGACACAAGTCAAAGCAGCCCAACATTTCCACATTTCCATTACCAAATTTGGTGTTAATGGCCAAATGGATACCACCCCCCCCACACACACACACACACACACACACACACACACACACAGACACACAGACACACAGACACACACACACACACACACACACACACACACACAGTGGTAATTCCCCCCAACCCCCTTTTCTTGGGATGATCGGTAATAGACTGAAATCAGTCATCATGGATGAAGTTTATTGTGATGTGAAAATACATACCGCTTTGTACAACCACAGAAAACAGCTATAGAGAAGCACAATATTGTCGATATTGTCTCATAAATGCCAATTGGACCCCTATAAACTTGCCTGTTACCCACCTGCTATAACTAATAACTAGGCTACAATATTTCTACCAAGCCATTATTGGATTGTCATTTCTACACCATAGACGAACCCTTCCATGTGTGTTTGGTTCGGCAGGGTTTCTATGAGCCGATCAGACGGAAGTCAAATCATTGGCAGTACTTCTAAATAATCTTAAAAACTGCCCTAAAATTGACATGCAAATAGAAAACAGTAGTGGCTATTTGATAGTTTATAAAATCAGCCGAAAATTGAAGTACTGTACCAGGGATTTGCTGCCATCGTCTGACCAGCTTGTTATATACGATCCATCACAGTGTGAGACATTGGTTGTTTGAATCTTTAAACTCCTCGCTCTAGAGTGAAAACTTGGCCTCTGCTACACACAGGTACGCTGCCAGTACTTACGCCAGCACTTCTGATGCAACTCTGTATTGAAATAATGTTTCCCCATTAATGTACAGAATCCCATAACACAGCAATAATAACGTTTTTTAGACTCAAAATACACAAAGTATTCTGACCATTTGATCTGACACTCAAAATAGAGCTCAGGTGCATCCTGTTCCCATGGCTCATCCTGGAGATGAATATGAATGAATTTAATTGATTGGGCATGATCTGGAATAGGTACACACCTGTCATACCCAAAACCAAGCCATGAGGAAGGAATTGTCCATAGACCCCCAAAACAAGATTGTGTTGATGTGCTGTTCTGGGGTAGGCTACAAAAAAATGTCTGCAGCTCTGAAGCACCCCCATGAGCACAGGAACCACCACGACTCGTCCTAGAACTTGCCTGGCCAAACTGAGCAACAGAAGGGAGAAGAGCCTTGGTCAGACAGGCCAAGAAGCACGTCATCCAGAAGGACAACCATCTCTGCAGCACTACACCAATCTGGCCTTTATGGTAGTGTGGCCAGATGGAAGTAGCTCCTGAGTAAAACGCAAAGACCCATGAAAGACTTGGACTTTCATGATTCTCTGGTCTGATGAAACCAAAGTTTAACTCTTTGGCCAAGCAAGCAAGCAAGCATCATGTTTGGAGGAAACCAGGAACCTGCTCCCCACCTGGCTACTACCATCCCTGCAGGGACTACCTTCTATATTTCTGCATTTCACTTCCTCAACTTTAACAGCACAAGTGTATACCTGAGAGTTGACCGTCTGTCCCATGGGGATCCGGGTACACTCCAAGGCGTACTGTTTCACACAAAAGTAACAGCCCTTGGGAAGAGGGAGAGAGACAGAGAGGAAGGGGATAACAGCGATTACATGGGTGAAATTAACATTCAATTTCAACAAACAACATTTGCATGTCTATGGGTGATGCATTGACCGAACATGGTCTCACCTGGAAAGTCAACTCAATGAGCACGATTCCCCCTGGCAGCGCCCTCTGGAGGTGGTAGGGTGTAGTGCCACTCGCTGTGATCTGCTAAGAGCGAAACAAAATAAAATAAGACGTTGTCAACGGTATATAACGCATCCCTTGGGCTGTGTAGTACAGGCTTTTGGGTAGGAATGACACATGAGTGAGTGACCATGACGATGATCTGCTGTAATTGCATTCCCCGCCCCCCCCCCCCCCCTCCCCATTGGATTTGAAGGCATTGCTGACCTTGGGGCTATCCTCGCTCTTCTGCTTGACGTAGGAGAAGGACATCCTCCCTTCAGACAACATGGAGTTCAGCATAGAAGCACGGGCCCGCGCAACACTGCAGACAAGTTGGACGGACAAAATCACATTGGTGAGAGACCAAGGATAACTGTGGACCTCGAAAAGGGAATATATAAATGAATACAATGAAATAAATGTAAGACTATATTTGAGTGATATAGAAGACTGACTTGCGGGCCGGAGAGTGTGGCCGGACCTGCACCAGGATGAAGCCGGTGCTCTGCAGGTACTGGATGTACTGCTGGAGGAAGGTGTTGGAGAGCTCCAGCAGCCAGGACTCCTCCTTCAGCCGGTTGGGCATCATGTCCGCCGAGTCGGTGCTGTAGCTCCGGTCCCGCCCTGAAGCCACCGAGTCGCTGGAGCAGTGCCTCTTCTGCCGCATGTACAAAACCCCCAAGCGTACACACCGTCTTAGTCCCAGCGCTAAGGCCCCGATTTCGGCGATGAATGGTGATTTCAACAGGTATACAATATAGCCGCTGTGCATATACACATATATATAATCCCTCACAATCTTTGCAGGTTGTGCTTCAAACTGGTTCATCTTGAAAGAAACTGAGAGCGGGACACAATAATCAACATTTTACAGATACCAAATATTTACAGATAACAGATAGTGACGTAATCATTCACGTGATATTGTTGACCAATTGTGCGCAGTGGTGTGGGTAAGGTTGGACTATTTCCACTGAGCCCCCCTGCGGTGATATAAGCCCAATGCTTCCACATTTGCTAAAAAAAATAGCTAAATAAAAAGGGTTCAATAGAAGGTTTACCTTTGCCGGGGGGCGGAACTGCTCCTCCTGGATCTGCCTGCGAAAGGCGGGATCGAACAGGAGTGGGGTGGCACAGTAGTGGACAAGCCTTGAGGACTGCTTCAGGATGTCCAAGTCTATCGCCTGTGGGTGTGAACAATGTTAAACAGCTTGTGCATAAACGGTAGTTGCTGTACAGTGTGCACCTTCAGAGTTCAACACGTATGGTACTATCCAATAGCAGCATCTACAGCTTCCCAAATGTGAGTAATAAGAATACTTCAGTTTTGTTTTCAGTGAGAAATTCTTGCTCTATTGAATATAAAAGCAGCATAGCATATGGTTATGGTTTTAGTTTAAAACCCAATATACCAGTTACCAAGAGACCATTCTAATGGTCTGTAGGAAACGTCTAACTTCTAAAAGGTCTAAAACGCAAGGCGTGTGTGTGTGTGTGTGTGTGTGTGTCTGGCGAAGGTACGTACTGAGATAGGCATGTTGGACTGTGCCGACCTCTGCTGCCAGGTCACAAACAAGTTCTCAATCTTCATCTGCTTCTCCATTTCTGTCCACAGAAACCATGTTGGAACGGTGAAGTGCTTGTAATAAATAAGATTCACAACAAGAGGATAAAAGAAACACATCCTTATCTAATGTGCAGAACTACGGACCTCTGCGTTCAGCAGCCTTGACTTCTAGGAGCTGGTTTCCGTGCCTCGTCACAACATCGGGCCCGTCTTGCTCCCCAGCAGCGAACGGGCGCACTGTGCTCATGTCCCTCAGCGCTTCGTCGAAGGGCAGCAGCTCCGAGGGGAAGTGCAGGGGGGCCAGGCTGCGGCCGGCGCTGCCCAGGCGCCCCGGGTCTCTGCTGGTCACCGGCGGCACGGAGCTGCGGAGCAGCGTGTCGGGCTCCACCGCAGGGTTCAGGAACGGGTTGGGCTCCTGCTGGTGGAGAAATGTCCACGTGATGATGAGAATACAATCAGAGGGGGAAAGTAAGAAACGAGGGACTACATTTCAAGTCAGTATATTATTTGGCAAAAGGGTTACGGACTTGGCCCCAGGCCAATTATCAAATAAGGTTACTGCCAACATTGACAAAAGGACCTGGCTGGAAATTCCCATAAATGACTGACTACAAACATAATCTCCATGTAGATTTAACAGTAACATTAGCACACAATATGGCAAATATACCATAGTAAAGATTAAATAAAGTTTAGCATAAATGGCCTGAAATGCAGGCAGTCCCTATTATTATGATTATTATTATGATTCAATCATTAAGATTCATGCCAACAATATACAAACATAGAAATATATCCAATAGATATGTTGCCTTATGTAAACCAACTGGAGAAATCTAATTTGATCAGACATTAAGACATTGTGCGATTTCTCTAAAAACAGAGAAAAAAATTGGAGAAAATCGAGCCCATCACAAGCTATTTGTCTTCTCCTGCAACTGTGCAAAAGTATTTATTTGTGTCTTGTTGCCGTCTGGGGCTGGCCTGGGGGAAAATGTGCTCAGAAGAGCCTCTTACAGGCTGCTGGAGATAACTGGGCTGGAGGGATTTGGGGGTGGGGGGGGGACCGGGGACAGATGCCCCTGTGCTTAATGCCTACAGGCTGCGGGGGGGTGGTGGGGGGGCGGTTCAGGGACCACTGGTGCCCGCTTCACTCCTCATCAGGGCACTGACCGATGACGCCCCGCTCGGGCACATTTTCTGCTGCTCTGCCTCAGCCTTCTGTCCACATTATTACGTTACTCCAGCATCAGAGTCACTCTGTCCATCAGAGTCCCTCTGTCCACAGTTAGAGGAGCTATTCTTAGAGGGCGTTTTCGCTTTTTTTTTGTTATATCTACAAAATATGCAGTTAAAACTTGCATGCAACTACTGACAAAAAAGTTAAATAACTTGTATATTATACAAATGGTCACTATAGGATGCAAATAAAAATATGAATATAAAAAAATGATAGATATATATATATATATATATATTCCTAGTCCCAGACCACGCCTGGAACTAGTTTTCATCCGTCTTATTTTCACAGCAAACGTTGAAAAGTCTAGTTGTGTTCATGTTTTTTTTAAGGGAAATGTGTTTCCATCCATCGATATTATCTACCACATCATCCATACCTCATAAACATTATTATGTTCACACAGTGTTTGTCAGAATGTGTCAAGAGTGTGTCATAATAATCATAAACTACTAAAAGGTTTCTCTTGCATGCTACACTTTTATATACCACTTGATTCGCATCCTAAAACAGTGGAGCATCACCTGTTTGGAGTCGTCGTGGCTCGGTGTGTCTGAGAAGCAGTAGTGATGAAACAGGCCCATCTTCTGGTTGAGCAGACAGTGAACCACATGGGCTCTGGCGTTCTGCCACTTGAACAGCTGCACCAGCTGCCGGCTCAGAGCCAAGCCCAGGTCCACAGACCAGTTGTAGCAGTGGAGAGTGACCTGACCAACGTGGGGCATTGTTATCCACACAGCGCAATACAAACCCTCCTCATCAGGTCCCATTATGCTTTGGGGTTTTTCTATACTTTATACATTTTACAATTTTACAAATATTTGGTAATAACTAATTAATAACTCATCACTAACACAATCAGTTTGTGTTTGATGGGATTTGATTGATTCATTTGCTTTTAAAAAATGTCTAAAATGAACAGAAAGGAACGCCAAAATAAATAATAAAACAGAAACATGCATGAAACATGCAGGGTCAATTATTGCAATTTAATGGCGCATTTGGCAGTCGCAGTTAAAATGTATACAATGTACGACTGCAATGCACTTATTTGTATTTATTTGGAAGTATATTATTATGACATAGTTTTCTTTGTTATTTTTTTTATGTATCCATATTGTCACCTTTTTTCCCTGAACATAAATGAAGAGGAACCTCTGTCGCGGCGCCACTCCTCCATGGGTCTGTCCCGGTCCCGGCCAATCAGCCGGCTCCAAGGCCTCGAAGCGCTGGAAGCCTTTATGAGCTGTGATAGACGAGGCACATTCACTCACATCAACTCAGCCAGACAGCCAAGAAGAGCTGTGCCGAGGCAGACACCACTGTGTCAACTGAATCTCTTTCAACCACCCCAAAGTATTTGGTTTTGTATGTAAACTAGGTTAAACCACACCAGAATTATGGAAGCCAAAAAGCCATGAAGTTACTGAATGTTCCTAATTTAAACATTTGGTGGTGTTTAAATTAGGAAATAATTAGAATAATACAAATGATGTGATATTATCAAATTAAGGATTTGGATAGTTCATGATAGAGAAAATGAAATTGATTCGAATTAATAGAAACAAAAAGTGAAAGTGTGCATTGAAATTAAAATGTCCTGCTACATGGTTAAGATGAGACTTTGAAAGGTGAGTTTTAATCTATGTTATCAGACCGACTGATCAAATTCACTCAATTTTTTTTTATTTTGATAAAACTTCTTTAGTGGACGACTATCACAGTATTTCCACTTTGCACCTACTCATGTTCCATAATCATTTAATAATTTAATTCAAAAAAATTTAAAACCAGGTGAAATGTATTGTAGCTATAGAGTGGACTTACGTGTGAACCTATTTAGCACAGGGCTGCGTTCCTCATCTGAACTGTGTTCTGTAGGTAAACACAGATGGGTACAGCAGCAAGACAGACACAAAAGGTACAACAGACATGTCTAACACATTAGGCAGCGGGGGGGCATGGATGCTTTTAAGCCGTGGATACATGTTAAAAGAGCACAGTGGACGACAGACATGGAAAGAGGAGGTGCAACAGGCAAGGGCAAGGTACAAGCGCATAGACAAGAGTGCAGTTGTTGGGTACCTTGGTCTGTGCTACAGTGCCATTGATGAAAGTTGCGTCCAATGAGAATGCAGTTCCTCGGGTTGGAACTAGTTGGCCGGGAATGCTGAACAAGAGGCAAGGGAACGAAGACGTCTGTGCTTTGAGGACAACTGAAAAGGTGTGGAATAGAAATGGAGGGAAATTAAACAATTATGTGTTAAATGCATTATTCCATACACTCCATGCAAAAAGATTGATATCATTTTGAAATGTTATTCCAAATGAAAAAGTCTGGCACGGCAAAAGCCATTACTAACCTTTGCTTCTCAAACACCTTCACTGTTGTGTCATTGGCCAGAGAACTGACTAAATTCACAATCTCCATCAAGACTGAAGGCAGCAGAAAGTGTGAAGCTATTTCTGCTGTACATTGCTGGGCTGAGGGGCAACCTGTTTACCAGCAACACCCCAACAACATGAAGAGAAAAGGCATCAGTCAATGTTAAGAGTCACAGTAAATGGAATAGCCCCGTGCCAAGCAAGTCCATTATTAGATCTGTTACATGGAACAGGCCAGCAAAAATGAATTGAATGAAAATGAAAAATGATGATTGAGAGGAGACTGACCAAGTTTAGCCATAAAGTTCATCCATGGTTGGCAGACAAACTGGTAGACAGGATGCAGAGTGCCCTGGTCCCCCTCCTCCAACTGTGACACTTGTTTCCTAGGAGCGCAAGGGCAGAAGAAATAATAATTTAATATTGGATCACAGGGTCTGAAAAGAAAAAAGTACCAAAAAAAACGCTAATCGTCAATGTTAGCTCTTGGCTAAATGAATGGGTGTAGAAAAGCACCTTTGGAGCTGCTCCAGTTCGACTGCCACCGCTCTCTCCTGGCTCCACTGCTGCTTCACACTCTCTGTCTTGTGCCTCCGGCGCACCACCCTCCCCTCCTCCACCTTCTCTGGCACGATGTCGTCGGTGGTCTTTGGGCTCACCAGTTCTGAAGTCTCCGGTTTGCTCTGTGAGGATTTTTTGAGCATTTTAGAAAACGTAATATCCCTATTTTTTAATGGGAAATGTGATGAGGAGGTGGGCTCCACTAAGGGTTTGCCTACAAGTAAGGGGCTCAATGTTTGGTGACAAAACACAACATTTTAACAACATTCGGTCATGTGTTCCCCTCTATTAAACTTTGCTGAGGATATAAGAACTATTAACATCATTTGGGGGTGTTATTAGAACGGCTTTGTTGAATACTCGATTCTGATTGGTCAATTACTGCATTCTACGGTCTGTTATTTCTGAAGAACAGACAGTTGCTATGGACGCTATGGAAAATAATCTTTAAATCAATAAAATCCCCGTCTCACACACCAAGATTTCCCAAAAGCTTCGCCGACCGCTCTTGTTGGTTGGGGTGGTGGATTCTGGCGTGCTGCTCCCCGGCGTGGGGGACGCTCCCTGGGGGGGGGAGGTTTCCCGGGGTGTGAGTTAAGACGATGGGAGAAGGGCTGTTCCTGAACACCCGGGAGCTGCTGCTGCGCGGCGTGTCCCTGGGGTCCTTCGTTTCAGGTGAGGGACTCAGCAGTGCTGAAATGCAAAAAATACAATACAACATTTGATGTGATCACAAACAATGTGCATTTGTGAGTTCGCAACGACCGGTAATGTAAAGAACTTCGATAAGATGTAGGCAAGATTTGAGAGTTGTAAAAGAGACAGCAGAAAAGAGCAGAAGTGAGCAAGACTTTGAATATAAACAACCGCCAAACCCCCCCCCCCCCTCCCATCTCTGCTCCCTCCCACCCTCCCTACGTTTCTCTGTCATTCATAAGTGTTGCATTGACGCACCTGTGATTGACAGGCAAGATGCATTAGCCAAACCAATCAGAAATTTAAAAACACATTTTCTTTTGTCTCATTGAGATTAAAAATCGATTTTGCAAGAGAGACCTGGCCAAGGCAGCAGCATACACATTTAAAACACGGTTACAACATGTAACAGAAAGGTCAGACATGAGCCGGGAGCGGTCTAAAATCTAAATGGCCTCATACAGAGGCAAAGCGCAGTCAACCGGAGGAGATGTTCTCACAGTGCATTTCACTCACCAACAGCTGACAGATGGCTTTGGCATTTCTAACAAATGACACTCAAATGATAGCTCTTGAATCTTACCTACAGTAGCTTTAACTTGAGATGCATTTAAAAAGATCTTTACCTTTACTCTCTTCCTTCTGGCCTTTTGTGGCCGCACAGGATGCCCCCAAACAAAGGGGATTGGGCAGCACCTTCAGCTCCATGACGACGTCACACAGCGCATGGCGGAGCGCTCCTTGAAGCTTGTCTCCCAGCTGCAAGGGGCTGATATTGCCTTGCTCCCAGACATCAAAGCGTACATGCATTTGTGGCACTGATAAAAAAATGTGAAAAGAGCATTACTATAGTAAATAGTCCAGTAGCATGCCACGTGTGCTTGTGATACACCGTCATTTCTGAAAATACGGTCTCAAAAAACACAGATCGGTCAGACACATTGACAGCAGGGTCGGCCGATATCAAAGTGAAATGGATACATCAGTATCACAGGATCTACTTTCCATTGTTTCACTAAATTCTACCTACATACATTTCTATTGTGGAGAAAATTGATAAATGATCAGAGATGATCAAATAACAATTAACCGATTGGCCAGGTAGCCCAACAGGGAACTGCCAAGAAAACTAGGAGTGTATCGCCTAGGTAGGACAAGCTGTAGCCTATATTAGCTAATATATAATATATGACTGATACCAACATAGGAGATACAGGAGCATCGTTGAAAATGAGAAAGGTACTACATGTTTTATGACTTTTTTTGATTAAAAAATGGATGTTTCGATAGTGATGCAAGATAATGGTGAATTGGTATTTGTATCCATTAAACCCATTCAATTAGGAGACCGTACCTGAGAGGATATTGGCTGAATTGATCTTAAAAACAGCTGTGAGCTCATCAAACTGGTCTGGCTGGAGGGGGGCTTCAAAGGGGTTTCGCTGCTGCAGTGCGGTGCAGTCCTGTGCTGGCACCACTAGAGGGTCTCCTTGAGCATCCACAAATGACAGCGTGATGCAAGCGATCCCTGGATAGCACAGAAAACAAAAATACAAATATAAGAACGTATACATAATAAATACATTACATGCATTCTCACCAAAAAAATACTTACAGTACTGAAGACATTTTAATTCTACTCTTTTAAACTGGCTTCAGGCTACTATTTGTATATTTTGCGTTGGTAGGGATATGGATATACACATTTATTGTCCTTGTCATATCGATATAAATATATAGGGCTGCAACGAATAGTCGATTAATCAATCACTTTTTTGTTTTTGAATCGGTTAATCGTTTAAGTCATTTATCAAGTACAAATCCCAAACATTTGCTGCTTGATGGTTCAGAAATTCAAATGTTTGGTTTGTGGATAATTAATAAAATGAATACTTTAGTTTTTTTTGGCTGCCTTTCAGATAAAGCAAGCAAATGTAATCACTTTGGACTCTGGTAACTTGTGATGGCATTTGCTATTATTTATGACATTTCTAGATGAATGAATAATCGAAAAATCATTAGATTAATCCACTATGAAAATAATCGTTAGTTGCAGCCCTAGGTATTACCTATATCTAAATTAATATTATATAGTGTATAGTGTTGTATATTAGCCTGGCAAGCCAGACCCACATCAGAAAGATGTAAGGTCTGGCTCAGCTCCATTGGCAGTGTGGGCGGGATAAACGGTTGTCTTTCAAGTTCCCTCTGCACGCAATAGGATAGCGCTACAACCAATCAGAGCAACGAAGAAGGTGACGTAGTCAGAGCGACGGCTCTGACTACGTAATTAATCAAAACTCCGAATACATATTTCTTTTCGAGGAAAGACTTCAGTGCCGTTCTTTGTTCTTTTCTCAAATAAAATGTTAACTTCAAGTCTTGAAGAGTCGCGGCCAAAGCCGAGTGGAGAGACAGCCGTTTGCCAGCAGCAGCAGCCATTGTTTACCTCTAACACGGAACCGTCGCAACTCTGTCGTCATGGTAGCCCGGCTTTCGACTCCGCCCCTCACGCTGTGATTGGTCTGACATACTTGGTGTTTCCAGCACCAAAAAGCCGACGGAGCCGTGCTAGACTTACCTAGCTGCCAAATAAATTTGCTGCCGCTAGGGGGTGTCTAGAGTTCTAGGCTAGTTGTATATTGCTGCACAGCATGAAAAGAGGATGAATGTTTACCTTTGCCCCCGGTCCCCTGTCCACCAGGCTTATTGTAGAGGTAGATGTCACCATCAGGCAAGCCACTGCACGCATGGAAGTAGTGCTGCACACAGGGGACAGGACAGAGCGGCTCGTCGTCACAAGGAAAACAAAACACTAAAGCAAAAACATCAAACATGTAACTGCACACGACATGCTGGTACGTCAGCTCACACGGCTGACGTTGATGTGGATGTAGAAGTAAGAATACTTTAATGATCTCCTGAAGGAAAACATGAATGCGTCTTCGTAGGCGATAGTCTCCATTCCATTGCGCATTTCCAATATTCCAACAATATTGACTCAAGTTGTCAATATACTCAACCAATTGACATTTTAGTTTTACTAATTTTAACTAGTTTTTTCTCAGGGTAAATGACTTGCAATGAACGGTTCGTCTTGTGCAGGGATACTTTTTGACACTTTCGCCAGGAGGATCAAATCTACAAACCTTTCAGTTTCCCTGTGCTGCTGTGACACCATATCCAGAGAAAACATCATTACGACAATTCAAATTGTACTACGTTTCCCCGGTGGGCCTACATCTCAAGACGCCTGAAGGTTGTAGCTGCGGATACCTACCTTAAAGTGGTGTGCTGTGTTGCTGTCGGTGTATTTGGGTAAATGCAGGAAGATGAGCAGGTTCTGTCTGAGGTAATGGGCTACTGCTGGCAGGATGGACAAGCAGTACTGTGGAAGGCTGAACTGCATGACTTCGTTGGAAGGAGAGCCCAATGGCTGGATGAACTACGCATTAAAATAAGGACATTAGTTTTTAGTGTTCATATGGGTGCATAATAGCTGGACATGAGCATGGTCTCAGCATGGTGCTCCATTGAAGTGTTGGACTATAGTTATGATCATAATGAGTCACTGGCACATATTTCCTAATGCTAAATTGCCAGTCAAGGAGATGAGGAGGCTGAGATCTGACTGCGTTTACCTCAACATCAGAGGGGGTCAGTTTGCAGTTCCTGACCAACATGACAGTAATGATGTCCAGAGTGGTCTCGTCCAGACGCTTGCGCAGCAACTTGACAAGCTCATCTGTAATCTCTGGGCCTGCAAAGACATGAAAAAGAAAAACACCATGACATGTAAACCGAGTACATTTGGAGGAGAACTGTGGTCAGAGCAGCTCTCAAAACGACGCATATTGACCTGTGTGTGTGTGTGTGTGCGCACAGTATAATGCCGTATGTTTTCCAGTGCCGTATGTTTTCAATTCAAGTCCCCCAATTTGTATCTTTGACTTTTCATTACTCGCCTGCGTCCCCGACTCCATGCACCAGCAGTAGGATGTGTTTGTCCACCAGACCAACAGGGCCGAGAGCTCTCCATGGAAGACCTCTGGTACTGATGAGGAGGGCAGATGTGAAGACAAAGTTCAGATCTAAAGCATTACTGTAATAATGCATAACGATTTCAGGTGATTATGCGCCAATAAGGAACCTCATTTAATAGGATGGATGTTCATTTCCAAAGGAAATTGAAAGGAATGTATACAGCTTTAAAAACTGCTTCAAAATATGTATCAGATACTTTTGGTTTAATAAAAAAATAAAAGGTTTATTAGCTAACAAATTGGGTTGCGGGAATCGGTACATTTTGAGGTGTTATACACCGGAAATGTTTTATCCTGTTGCTTCGCATTGCTTACGTTCATCTCCTCTGAAGGCTCCTGACTCCTTGACAGTCCCAGCGAGCGATTGGCATAGAGGTTGCCATCCATGTCACAGTACCTCCCTGCTTGAGAGGTCTCACAGAGTCTGGTGGGGGGGGGGGGGGGGGGGGGGGGCGTTGAGTTGAGGAATGTACATATGATGCATTTAAAAAGGTGCTGTAGGTGAGATTTAAGAGCTATAATTTGAGTGTCATTAGTGAGAAATGTTATTATTTTTTTTCAAAATCTTGCTCTCTTCTGCTCACTCTCTTTACAACTCTCAAGTCCTACAGCACCCTTAATCCCATACAATTACACTTGTGATAATATATAAACGAAGCCAACTGTGGTGGAGTCAACCTGAGGTAGAAGACAGATTTGGTCGTTCGCTCCTGGTAGACAAACATGTTCTTCCTGTTGACCACGCAGAAGGAATTGAGCACAGAGCGCAAGGCCAGCATGGCTGCAAACAAGGGAGGAGAGGGGGACATGAAAGGATATAACTGTTGTTTACTGAGATATGGCCAATTATCATATTAATACTGCTCAACATACAGTACAGTCAAAGGTATAGTGGGAAAGGTGAACAACATAATATATACATTTACATTACAAACACAATCCTACGGTTCAAAACAACAAACAAAACACACAGTTACAAGGGCTTTGAAAATGATGTGTGCAAACAATAATGCCAATAAAGCATATACATTTGTGAAAAGCAATTGTGGGCCCTAAATCCAAAACTAATGCTGAAAAGAGCCAGTAGTGTTGAAAGGGTGCGGCTGACCTCGTGACACGCCCATGTTGGGCCCCATCTTCAGGCGTGGATGGATGTGGATGATGGTGCTCCACACCACGTCGCAGGCAAAGTACCCGGGGATGAACTCCATGGTGGCTGCCAGGTAGTCTCTCGGCTGGTAGTTCTCCTCATTAGTGTAGTCTGTGTATGTTAACAAGGTACAAAATGACTTTGAATGAACACGGAGGGGGGGGCGCAAACTGTAACCTGACACGCCAGATGGTTTGTTACATAGAACCATCTGGGAAGTTGTCTGTGGAAACTGTTTGGAAAAGGGCAGGCACTTTAAAAAAATACTTGGCAGGTGATTGGATGAACCATCTGTCTGTCACCGTCTATTAGGGGATAACTTCAACCAATCAGATCAAAAAAACCATAGCAGTAGACGTAGTAAGAGAGCGAAAATATCTTTTCCTCCGAGAAAAGCCTTCAGTGCCGTTCTTTGCCCTGCTTTCAATTAAGAAATACTCTCCAGTTCAGATACCAGTATATCTTATGCCATAGCAGCACCTACGCAGAGACCCCTAAGATACTCCAGGCCTACTATACGATACGACAATATAGGATTATTAGGATTATTGCCTGCCCAAACGCTCTGGAAGCAAGATCTTTGCTGAGATTTGTTCTGCTCGTTTTTAATTGACAAATGGTCTAAAGTTAGGGGAGGGAATGTGAAACTTACCGTCTGAGTTGGCATGCCTCTGCCTGTAGAGGGAGTCGTTCTTCCAGATGTCCTCCTCACTCTCCGCCACCAGCAGAGAGTTGCATCCGTGGCTGTCGTGCAGGTCCTGCAGCAGCATGCGCTACACAGAACAGAAACCACCTTCACTCAACTCTGGGAACACCCATATATGCATTTGTAGTGTTCAAAAAGTAAATAAAAACAAATTGTACAATTTCTATCCAGCAACCACCATTGAAAACCTATACTTCTCATCTAATACTAACAATGTCTCTGATTGTAAAGACATTGGGGGCATAGAAAACACAAAAGAGATAAACCCAGGGGATACCTGATTGACGACTCTGCAAATATCACTGATCTTCCGCACCAGCATCTGATGCAGATTCTGGCACTCGGGTAGGTCTGCGGTTTTCTCCAGGACCTCTTTTTCTTCTGTTAAGCTCCTGCAGAAAACAAAAAGAATGAGGTAGAGTCAAGACGTCACTATGAAGACACAATGGTTATCAAAACGATGTATGGACACAAGCTCTTACCGAGAGTGGGAGTAGACCTCCACCCTATCCAGGTGGATCCTCACGATGAGCCAGAAGTTAGGCATGAGTATAACCTTCTGCTCCTGTTCATCCACAGCAGGGCTTTCGCTCTCCGAGTCACTACTGCCACCATCATAACCTTTTGTAGGATGAAATACAAATAGAAATAAAAAAAGGCATGCATCCTGCATCTTTAAATTTTTAAATCATGTGTTGAGGGAAATTGGCATTCCATAAAAGGGAGCTATAACTGCTTCATGGATGTGACTTTAACATTGAGCTTTTAACACTAATACTATCAATGTCAAAGGTTAATTGACCAATTTTCTTTATTATCTCATTATCTACCATCGTCAAAATCCTCATTATTTGCATACCTAACATGTCTGAATCCAGACTTCCTTGGCTGGACACCACACTTTGGACACGGTTAGGTCTTAGTTTTCCACTGCCTGTGGAAATAAAATACTCGGCGTCAAGGCTCTGGTCTGCTCATGATTACCACGTGGAATAGGAATTGCTGTAGGAATTGTTGTACATAATAATGCTACTGTGTTATACAGCACACTTAAAGGAAAAAACAAACACCGTGTTTAGTCTTGTTTAGGCTAGACTTTGAGCGCATCATTTTTCGTATCCTACATTTTTAAAACGTAACATTTAATTGCATCCAAGTCGAGATGTGGACCAGGATCAATCCATTGCACTATGTGACCCGCTGCCATCACTCTTCATCTAAAATAAGTTGTTTTAGGATTTTTAATAACACTTTGACAGCTTGTATTAAAAAAATGTAAAAAATAAAACCTTAATTTGTATAAGTTCATCTCATCTTATCGGTGATATTATATTCTTATATATATTATAGGACCAGGTGGAGGTCACTTACAATGGGTGGCTGACTGCAACGACTCCGACAGGCTGACGGTGGACGGGGTCTTGGGGGGCGAGGCCGGCTCTGAGCACTGCTCAGCGTTGCTGGGTCCCGGCAGAAGATAAGGGCTGGTGGGTGACTTGATGGAGTTAGCGGACCTAACTTCTTCCCCCTGCGACAGGACAGACTTACGGTCACTTAAATGGAAATCACTCACCCACAGAATTCATTTTAAAGCTATAGTGCCCTAACCCTAACCCTTTACAAATAAATGAACATCTGTTCTATTCAAGCCCTTGCCAAACAAGTTCACACAATGCTGATTAAGCCTATCACTGCTGGAAAAATGTATTCACCATTTTACAGCCACAACAGTAGCGACATGGAGCCTATGCGCATGTCGACAGTGTTTTCGTAATTACTCTCACTGTCAAAAGGGGAAGACAAAAGTCCTGCACTGAAGCTTTAAGATATACAAGTTTACCTCGATGAGAAAGGTAAAGTGGAATTAAGCAAGTAAAATAAGTCACTAAAAAACATATCTCACCATACCTCATCTATTTCAATTTCTGTCTCTTAATTGTTTCAAATTAGTGCCTAGTGAGGCCTCACCCAAACCAGTAACTGCTGGTGTTGTTTGTGCTGTGGTTTAGTGTTGACTATTTATTTTTTGTATAACTTATAACTAAAATAAAAAGGTAAGATGACGCAAGTTACCTCACTGTCTGCTTCTGTTGTTCCTGCCTGCGTTTTATCCTCCGTTACTTTACAGAGTGAAGCCTGACTAGACCTGGACTTGTCTCTAGCATTTACTCTGATGCCACACAAGTCCAGTTGTTGGTGGGGGTCGACCGCATGGTCCGACTTGGTCCGCCGACTCAGGGACACGTAGTGGAAGTTGTCTTGTTCACCATTCAAAACGTATCCATGGAAGGACGTTCTCCTGAACTCCTGTAACAGGTACAGCAAGCCGGTCATTATGTAAGGGATAATGTACAGCAAGCCTGACATTATGTAAGGGATAATGTAGAGTGAGCCGGTCATTATGTAAGGGATAATGTACAGCGACCAGTCATGTAAGGGATGATGTCATTATTGCGAAATTGATTCAAGTCCTGCATCACCCTGTCCAGGGTAAATAAATCAATAATTTGACACAAAATATAACAAGAAAAAAACTATTTTATTGATTTAAATATTATTTTATTGATTTAAAAATTATTTTATTGCGTCCACTAAAAACCAATTAGATTCTACGGTTGGAAATACCATCCATTGCAACGGTCTGCTATTCATAGCAGCGGTCTGCTATTCAGAAATAACAGACAGTTGAATGCCGTAATTGACCAATCAGAATCGAGCATTCAACAAAGCTGGTAATAAGTTGCGTTATCAACTGCAGTCTTGCTTCAAAAAAAGGCTGAATGGTCTTCTGTGCTGAATGTCAAGAGAGGGCCACTGTGAAATTTTATTGCAACTATTTTCTGGCTCAGTCGCTTTTTCCTTTTGTTGAGGTAATAATAGTGACTGTGGCATTACTGATGCCACAGTCACTATTATTACCTTACAAATTATTACACCTTACAAAGGTGCTTGAAATACATTATTTGAAACCAACTGTGTACCGCGTAGCCTAACAAATGTCACAAATGATATGTTTGGTATACTTCCATGGATTGAGCAACACTTGCCTGTCTGAACTTCTCCAGCGACTGCTCCGGGCCAAAGACAAACTGCAGAGGGACAGTCTCATGCTGGCAGCACATCCGACCGCTGGACCGCATCACGTGGTCCGCCACCTTCTGCAGCACAGCCGAGCTGATGGCCTGGGAGCGTCTCAGCGCCGACACGATCTCGTCTTCCAGGAGCCAGCGGATCTGGGACAGAACAGGTGGTTTCAACGAGGAATACTTCAAAGCCTGCCTTTTCAATACACACAATTTGCTTTGTAAATCTCCATGTCAGAAGGAAATCCTCACGCCTGGGCTTACATTTGATTATAGACACAATGACGTTCTGACATTTTTTCGATTAATCGATTCATCATTTAGTCTAGAAAATGTCACAAATAATAGCAAATGCCATCACAATTTACCCAAAGTGATGTCTTAAATGTGCTTGCTTTATCTGACAAGCAACCAAGAAACACTAAATTATTAATTTTATAATGATCCATGAACCAAAGATTTGAATTTCTAAAGCATTAAGGTGCAAATGTTTGGTATTTGTACTTCATAAATTACCTTAACGATTAAACGATTATAAAAATTCGGACAAAACACAAACCTCCTCCATTGTAGCCAGCAAAGCCAGTTTCTGTGGCATTGGCAGTTTAGACAGAGAATCTCCAGTGACCCTGTTGAAAAGACAACAGGGTCATATTTTATTACATATGTTATACATTATATATGTTATGCAGTATTCAGATGGGTGGTCACTTGGTGAGCAACCCGCACCCGTTAACGTTGGTTCCTCTGAGGTCATCCATCCCACACATCATCTCCTCGTCTGAGCGGTAAGAAGACGGCTGTCCTGGCGAGCGGTTCAGAGACACACTGCTCTCCGAGGTATACCTGCAGACATTTTAACCTCAGCTTGATTCGTGGGCACAGTACACCATACGAGAATCAATAGGTTTGGTTCATTTGTGATAAAAAAATGCAGCAATTTGCCAAAATTGTTGCAGAGAAGTGTTGCTGTCGTAGTCCTGAGGTAATACTGTTGTTTTTTTGGGGTGATGTATTTAATAAACACATTGTTGAAAAATTGTTTGCGTCTATAAACTAAGCCTATCATATCATTCACTAATAATAAGTAGACACACAAATAAATGAAAATAAAATGAATCAAATGAAACTAGCTGCACTAGCACTAGCTGAAATTGTCAGTGAATCTTAGATCGCGGCCATTTTGATTTAATGTTTTCATTGATCTCATTTTGATTTACCTGTTATGATGGAAGTCTGCCATGATTTCAATCTCGGGGGGTAGCGTCAGGACAAAGATGTCCAACGTAACCGAGAGCTCGTTCAAATCTACCATCTGAAGAGCCTCTGCGTTCTCCAGGCAGGATAACACTTCAGCTGGGATCACAAGACAAAATCAGCACAAAAACTAGAAAAATAACTGACTCAGAAATACAGAAGAGATTGGTCACCAATGTACACAAACTTGAATATCTGGTAGACAAATCATTGATGGTTTTTGTAAGATTGAATTAGCGTCACCTTACAAAGGATATATGTCTTCATACCGTTTCATCATGAATGGAAATGGATAGAAAGAGTCACATTTTATTGGCCAGGTAAGTTTGCACATACTAGACGTTGGTGCCAGTAAATGAAAAGATATTCAATAAAGACATTAAATATAAACTTTAAAGGACTAAACCCGATTATCCACTCATTGAAAATGCTTTCAGGTTTTGTTCATTCAGGGGCAGGGATGCCAGCTCCCCTGTAAACGCCTTCTCTATTCACTTTCAATAAGTGGAGGACAGCTGTGTCACATTAACGCTGGCGGTACCACCAGCTAATCACATCAGCCAATCAGCGGTGACGCATGCAATAGCATGTGTTTAACCAAGAGAGAGGGAGTCCTCCAATGCAAACTGATGTACAAGTGGTGTTGGGGGGGTTTGGTTCTCCTTTAAAGTGTAGTGGTCATGTGCTTACCGAGGCAGGTGGGTAGCGTCTGTATGGGCGTGGATCCATGGCAGCTCTTCAGGTTGACAGAGCAGGTGAGGTGCACAAACAGAGGCGGCATCTCCCGCAAGGTGGCCTCCGGTTCGGGTAGAGAGTCCCCATCCAGAATGCTGAACGAGTCGTCTTCGTCGTCGTCGTCGTCGTCCTGGTTGACGGTGTTGGAGTCCGACAGCGACTTGTCGTCCTCCTGGCCCTCGCCTCTGTCCGACTTTCCAGGGCCGACCTCATGGTACTCCACCTCCAAATCAGTGTCGCTCTCGGTCACGATGCAGCACCCAGACAGGTTCTCTGCACGCACAAAAAACAAAGGATATGTCACCGATAAATAATAGTTCAAATTGGCATTATCCTGTTTTTGTGTTAGGTTTGACACACACTACTGTGTTCCAAGGCTGATCTAATATTCTGTACAAAGTACATAAAGTTCACTATTTTCAGGACAAGCCATTGTGGTTTATTTCTTACATATCGTCCAGTGAATGTTGAACTATACTGTTTTTGTGTATTGTAATTCTGGTAAGCTAGCCTATGTATTTTCCTTCATTTTAAAACAAAATAGTGATTTTAGAAGAATCGGTATCACCATCCTCAGTGGCTGCATCCGGCTCACACATCAACTCTTCACTGGGTCTCCTCTCGCCTCCGTCAGAATCCTTCTGTATTACAGAACAGACATTTTACATGCTACACATCTCACAGCAGCCGTCACATGCTCACTGATCAAACACAGCAATGTTGTTATCATCTTGTGAGTGGACAAGGGGCGGTGCCTGGTCAGCACCCACACCCGGCCAAGCAGCACCCTGGGTACCTCCACTACCTGAGGGTCAACCTGGCCAGCAACACCCTGGATAGCTCCACTACCTGGGGGTCAACCTGGCCAGCAGCACCCTGGATAGCTCCACTACCCGGGGGTCAACCTGGCCAGCAACACCCTGGATAGCTCCACTACCTGGGGGTCAACCTGGCCAGCAGCACCCTGGATAGCTCCACTACCTGGGGGTCAACCTGGCCAGCAGCACCCTGGATAGCTCCACTACCTGGGGGTCAACCTGGCCAGCAGCACCCTGGATAGCTCCACTACCTGGGGGTCAACCTGGCCAGCAGCACCCTGGATAGCTCCACTACCTGGGGGTCAACCTGGCCAGCAGCACCCTGGATAGCTCAACTACCTGGGCCACGTGCAAACTGTACAGCTGACCTGGTGTGGTTTTTTCTCTCCGTTTTTCATCTTAACAAGAGACTAAGTTATGTATACTTTTGGCCAAAAAAGAGCAACACACACACGCACACGCACAAAGGGAAATTACAACCAACCATCTGCCAGTCGTGGGTAGATTTTGTAATTGTCGGGTAACTGTATCAAACTTGTTAAGCTTGTTGGAATACCCAAGGTGAGCCCATAGCCTACAGTGCAAATTGACCAATAAGCTCTGCGGTAAAAGTGTGTTAAATTGACAGCTTGCACCGATGTCACAGTTATTCGATCTTTCATGAAATCAAGGAAACTACTACAACTACAACTTTTGATGTATACAACTTTCGCTAGCCATCTACCAGTATCTACTATATGTGGAGACGACAGATTGAAAGGTTAAGATTAATTTTGGTGTATTTGTATTTCTTTGTTTGTACCCTGCATACAAACACACACACATTTAGTGTGAAACCTGCTTCCAACTCACCTCATTCTTGGACGATGGGGGACAGTAGAAGAAGTAGTGGGGGCTAGAGGGCACCATTTTGAAATACCGAGATCCAATTTCAGTAAACTTGTCCTGGTGAAAACAAGTTTTCACAAAAAAATATATTTGTCCATATAAAACCACTAGTTGTGCCAGAACGCTCACCACAAGGACTACTAAATGAATGAATATAAATGTAAAATACCTGTATGATTTTGTGGAGATCAGGATGCACCTCACACGTGTGCTGCGTCTTAAGCAGAGACAGAAGGAGTTCCAGGTTCTTGTTGGTCTTGGTCTCGTCCTCCAGGATCAACGGAGATGCTGGTTCAGAGGACGTTTCTCTTGAGTCGCCTTTTCCTTTTGTCATTTCAACACTGGGGAGAACCATGCTATTAGATCTCTTATAGATGTTCAGTGCTCAACGTATTTTAATACTGAAAGACACAGAGCAAATGTAAAATGTATTTGTACTAAATAATGCATGAATGATCAAGGTACACCGAATAAACAAGCCATCACATACATTCTACACACACTCTGGCATTTGCTCTGGCTGTAAACATCTTGCCAACTCTCCAATAAACTGGTTTGCATCTACATACCTGTGTCCCGTGTTGGAGGTGCCCTGCAAAGCCACTTAGGTGGCATGTAGCAGAGGCGACTGCCACAGTATTTAAATGATAAAAGGTCCATTTCATTACGATAGAGCCTCAACATTACCTGGATGAGGAGACGGCTGTCCCATCTTCTTCAGCATCACCGATGACAAAGGTCGGGGGTCTTCTCGAATTTCCTCCTTCCTCACTGTGACCCTCACCACTTTCCTGAAAGTCCCGGACGTGGCCACAGAGGGTCTGCAGGAAAGATGTGATATCAATCTCCTGGAGGGACTCCTCACAGTAGTCCATGGCTGTCAGGATGTCCTGGGAGCAGATGTTATACGACTGCTGTAGGCTCCGGTACACACCTGCAGGACAGCAGTAGGAACGATTACGTAAGGTAGGTAAGATTAGTGTAGTTCAGATCCTAATATTGGAAATAGTATGAGGGATTAGTCACCTTTGACATAACTTTGGTGGTAATGCTCCTGGAGAAGACTGCAATAGCTGGCTAGCTCTTTGTGCTTGTGAGGCTGAGTGAGGAAATCTGTCCAGGAAGACATGCTGCTGCGCTCATGGGACAGTGACCTAGAAGAGGACACAAAACAAAACAATAATCTCAAATAAAATTCGTATTTATCACTCTCCCCCTGCATTTCTATGCACCATGTTAACTAAAGATTATTTTTTATTATAAGTTACCAGAGTCTTAAATGTACTCATCTCACAAGCAGCCAAGAAAAACTAAAGTATTCATTTTAGAATGATCCATGAACCAAACATTTTCATTTCTGAAGCATCAAGGAGAAAATGTTTGCAATTTGTACTTGATAAATGACGTAAACGATTAATCGATTATATAAATTTGATTTGATTGGTTTTCTGTCGATCGACTAATCGATGAATCGTCTAATCATTGCAGCCCTATTTAGCATGATAGAATAAACCGGAACACAATAACACAATAGCTCTGTCTCCATGTGCTGTCGCCTCCCTTCTGCCAGTACCTCATGAACACATCCCTGCTGTGTCGGCTGGCGTGGGGATGGACCAACTGGTTCTTCAGGTGGTCCAGAGAGACGTGGTAGACGTACACGGGGCATCGCAGGTGGCCGCCATTGGCCGCCCTGTGCTGGGATGTCTGCCTGAAATCACTCATCTGGGGCTCCGAAAACTGCACTCCCTCTTTTTCTCGCAATGCTAAACAAAAAGTACCAAAAAAAAGTATGAGGTAAAAATCGCTCACTCTAACAAATCGTGGAGAGTCGTTATATCTTGTCATATATTTTGTGGTGTTATCACTAAAATCCAAACACTTTATCCAAATCTGGATAACTAAACTGGATTTGGGCTCACATACTTGGCTCCAGCAGCACACATTCTGGCTACAGAAGTGCAGTGATAGTCCAAAAAATATATTTTCGCACGCACACACGCACGCATTCATTCTCCTGACCTGACTGGAGCTTGGTGGTGTCAGCCTCCAGGCGCCTGCTGTCCCTGCTGTCCCTGCTGTCCCTGCTGTCCTGGTGCAGGGACAGGCCGTCTGGGGGTGTGTCCTCCCCCTCCCGTCCCGGGGACGCCCCCAGGGGAACAGTCTGACTGCTCCCCCCTGCTCGCGCAGAAAGACAGGGGGGCATCAGCCTGGGGTCCGTCAGAGTCAAGGAGCGAATCATTGGTCTGCATTACACCACCGCCGCCGCCTTCCACTTCTGTCCCCGTCTCCGATGACGTCAACATTACAACATCTGGGGATGGAGAGACAATGGCAGACAACAAAGTTAAGAAATAGAAATGAAATGATGCAGGAATTGAGGGAATTGGGGACTATTTGGCTTTGATACTCAACACACGAGTAGCAAACAGGCATAATACAGCCCCTGGAAACATAAAATCTAATTGTTACATCTATATTCATGAATTTAAAGAAGAGCCATGGTTAATATTACACATATAATATTACACAAACTAATGAGTAATTCCTTTAACAAGATACGCAACGAGAACAGTATCATTTGACAAGATAGATCAGGCCAATAAATGGGATTCTTGGATCCGTTACAACCACCTTTTTGATGTCATTGCTGCATTAGACTTGCCAGGATTTTCCTTCAGGGCTAAAGGGTCTGCATTACTTTGAACTAAAAGAGTGCTTTAAGTATAAGATACATATAAGAACATGAGGCTTCTTGCCTGTTAATGCCGTGGGGAGGAAGGTGAGGAGGATCTGCTGGGAGCTGACATACTTGGCGTAGCACCTCCACTGGGGTGCAGAGCAGCTCTGGCCCGGTTGGACAGGCTCCTCATCCACAAGGTCTACATTACTGAAACTCTGAGGACACATACACACAAATCAACATGCACATACATACAAATATATAAACACACAAAGGTTTGATTTAAAGATATAGTCAGTGATCCTAATCCACTGCTATAACATAGTAGGACCACTGGATCAGTAGTTCTGCTATAACATAGTGGGACCGCTGGATCAGTAGTTCTGCTGTAACATAGTCGGACCGCTGGATCAGTAGTTCTGCTATAACATAGTAGGACCGCTGGATCAGTAGTTCTGCTATAACATAGTAGGACCGCTGGATCAGTAGTTCTGCTATAACATAGTAGGACCGCTGGATCAGTAGTTCTGCTATAACATAGTAGGACCGCTGGATCAGTAGTTCTGCTATAACATAGTAGGACCGCTGGATCAGTAGTTCTGCTATAACATAGTAGGACCGCTGGATCAGCAGTTCTGCTATAACATAGTAGGACTGCTGGGTCCCAGATTAAGTTACCTGTAAAGTGCTGGTGGAGCCGGTCACCTCCTGGCTGCTACTGATAGTGTGGAAGGACATCGTTGTATCCTGCCTGTCTGGAGTCCCAAGGTATTCCTCTGGGAAGAGCATGGCAGGCAAACATAGAAAGTCACTTAAAAAAATGCAACTTAAAAAAACAAATGGGTGGGGGGGAACTCTTAAAAAGAAATACAAAGTCAATAGGTTCAAAAACAGGATCTCGTGTGTCCAATGTCAAATCGAAGGGCTTTGTCTTCGATTGTTTCTGTTGCAAACATTACCACGAAACAACCACGCCAGGGTGTGTACTGACACACATGTACTTTGTGCACATACCTTTAAGAATCGGCAGAGTAAATGGTGCAATGTGCCCATCCCGCTCTCGCTCCAGGATGTGTTGAATGAACAACATGTGGTCACTGTCAGCCAGCAGTATCTCTCGATCGCTGAGTTCCTGTTCCAGACTGCTGTGGAAGAGGCTGAGCAGCATGTCATTGGGCAAGAATGAGAGGCCCTGGTTTGCGTCCTCATTATCCACTGCAACAGAAAAAAAGATGATTTATTGTAATAAAAAGGTGTCATCAGTCACCTTAGTGAACATTTAATCTCAATTACTATGAGCAATGTTTAGGCATCGATACTTCTCCTTAAAACATTCACGGCTCTACAAGTCGGAAACTGGAATGGTAATTCTCAAGAGAAAATCTCCTCTCCTCCTCTCCCTAATATTTCTTACACATATGTTGCATTTTCCAGAGAATAGAATAGAAATATCCAGAGAATAAAATGTCAGATTATCTATCTTTCATTTTGTTGTAATATTAATAATTATCATCACCATAACCCGCTGAAGTGTTTCAGATAAATACAGTTTTGTTGACTAGCATTTGGTTACCTTTGCCGAACATGAGGAAGAACAGTTCTATCTGCTGACACTTGGGGAGCAGCTGTATGAGGTCAAACTGAAACGGAACGGTTACAATTCTGTCTTCAGACGTCAGGAACTCTCCTTCACCTATGAAATAAAAGATATGAAATAAATAAATACATATACATGAAGGATGTATGATATATTGGTCATCCATCGGTATTGGCCAATAATAGCTTAAACACATGTTATTGGTATCTGCCCGATATCCAATATATCTCCCAGGATGCCTCACCACTCAGACAGTTGCAGGTGCTTAAGCCACCTAACTGGAGCGGGACTTGGGAACGTGAGCTGCTTTAAATGTTGCCGCTTACCTCTCCCATCGTGGAGCTCTGCTACTATGGGCTGCATCTGGTCCTTGTTCTGACACATTTGGCTCAGGTACTCAAACGTCATCATGGTTGACATGCAGGAGAAATCCTTTGGGAATATCTGTCAAACCAGCAGCCCACAGATACATGTATAAACACATAGCACACAAAGTTCTGAAGACCAAAACATTTGTTAAAGCATTTAAAAGGTGCCATTGATAACATTCAGCCACTAGATGTCCCCCCCCCCCCCCTCCCAGCTAACACACCGCTTGAGGGATCTCTTGATACTTGAGGCCATGGAAGTGGTGATGCTGGTCAGTGGGGCTCAGCACGGTTCCAGTCTGTGGCTCCACCCAGCACTCCATCACCAGGTTCAGATCAACGTCCGCGTCAATGGCCTCCACCTCGGTGTCATTGTCATCGTCGGTGGAGAAACTGGCTCCCGACAACAAATCCACAACACACACACACATACACACACACACACACACAAGAGACCATTTGATTGTCGTCACTGCCGAGTTAATACCACTGCACTCTCATATTTTGGTAATCATGCATCGTTCACAAGAGGACTCTTGTCTTTTAAACCTACAAAAGGAACTCAATGTTAAATTGTATTGCTATAGAATGAAAAATGTGAGGAGAAAACAAGAGGCCAGAACTGTAAAGTAAGCCAATGGACACTCCTGTGTGTCTTATTAACAGTGTAAAATGTGTTTCATAAGGACTTATAGAACAGATCCTTGTAGCTGTACCTGTCTTTGGTAGCGTTAGAGTGGGGTGGGAACAGGATGTACTGAACCACGCATGAGTGGCTCTCTTTGTCCAAGTCCAAAGACGTGCCCTGAAGACAAAACAGTAGAGTTACGCATTACTGTCCAAAAACAGCTGCACATGATTTGCATTTTCAATTTCTCGTTCTCTTGTTGAACATAGAAAAGAAAAAGAGTGATTGACAAACTAACATATAGAAGGTACATTTTGTTATTAAGCGGTCAGGTAAAATGGTATCCTGATATATTCTATACAGGACCAGTATATAACACCAGTGCTGCAATACAAAAAGGAGATAAGTCAGTCAAAGAGATGTTCCCCCGAAGAGATGGACCTGAGGTACCACTCAGAGACAGTGACCGACGCTGTAGATTAGCAAACTGCTGGATGTATAGGGTTAGCTGTGAGATGTGATGTGCTTGGATGCACACACCGACAAGAGCACGCATGACCAAAACCAAAACAGCTGTGAGGCATAAGACATCAGATCGACATGCATGCAATTTTGATGAATTCAAAAGGGGGAAGGCGTTGATTCTAACTTTGTCAATCTACTTAATTTGCATTACCTTCATCGGAAGCTCGAGAACCATGTTGATGATGCCCTCTCCACTTGCTGCAAAATGAAACCCCTCCGACAACCGGATTCTGTAGACATAACAGACAGACCCAACGAATCAATCAAATCAAAAAATGCAGTATACACAGTATACGAACATATAGTCATAAGTGACGTACTATATAGAGCTACATCTGTAGGAGGGGAAAACTCACTCGGATAAAATGGAGAGGATGTGAGCCATGGCCTGGACGGACACAATGGGACCCTGGTTTCTCTGCATGGCCCACACCCAGCGTCGGTGGTAGAAGTAGCGAGACAGCGAGGCCAGAGTGGAGGAGGCGGTGCGGCTGGCGGCCACATTGAGCGGCGTTCCAGTGTTAGGCACATGGGTTGAGTTGTCCATGTTGAAAATGAAAGGCACTTGGAAGTCCAGCGGTAACTTGTCATACCTGTGGGGAAGTGAGCATTCAATCGAACGTTTTAAGCGGAATTTTTAAGCGGAAGCAATAAAATCGTTTTTAAAATCAATTAAAAGAAATGTGTTGTTATAGTTTGTGTCAAATGATTGACTTCTTTAGTAAGTAGCCGTGTAATAAGCGGGTTTTACATCGATGGTCGGGGGGCGGTCAACTAGACCAACACAAAATCAAATATATCAAAAAGATCATATACAAATAACTAAGATATTTATATATTTACTGTCACATATTTTATTGATACTATTTATAAGTGCTCTTTATAAAAATAACTTTTTAATCAGCGTTTGGTGTCACGACTGTTCAATGCTACCATCACATGCAGTAACCTTATTAAGAGCCTCTCCAGCGGCTTGTTGAGCACCACCACACAGGGTCGGTCTGACAGGGCCAGCTTGGGGACAGGGAGAGAGGGGGACTTGGATGGGGACGGCTGGCCAAGGAGCTTCCTCTTGGTCTTGGGAGTGACCTCCTTGACGTTTTGCACACGATGAGGGAAGCGTAGTTTAAGGATCTGGTCTTGGAGCTCATCCACAATCTGTCATATGAAACACAAGTATGCACTCACGGTATTGTAAGACGCTTTGGATAAAAGCATCCACCAAAAACAGTTACAGGTAAATACAAAACAGATGTACTGGATTCATGTTTATGAGGCATTTGCAGCAGCTGTAATAACTAAATAAATAAAATAAATTTGTAAACGGTGATCTAATTCATGAGGTTTGACAACATTTGACATTTGTCAATATCGAACCTAGGGAAAGGAGTACACTTTAGGAAAACATCATGCATATGGTTTGGTTAAATGTTACCTTGTTCCTGATGTGGGCCAGAGTGCCAATAGGGAAGCCTAGGCGCAGCACCATGCAAGGGGTCTTGGAGATCAGACGTACCAGGTAGAAAGAGGAGGGCGGAAGTTCAGGCGAACTGGAAAAAAAAAAAACGTTTTTTTGTGTGTGTATATATATATACAGTATATATATACTATATATATATATATATATATATATATATATATATATATATATATATATATATATATACATACATATATACAAATACATACACATACATACATACATAAAGCACACCAACCCACACAAACAAACAAATCTCAAGGTGCCATTATTTTAGGCAGTGAAAGTCTCAAATTCAAATGGTTATGTAACCTGCGTATAAAACAACATAATTAATTTAATTTGCTTTTCTGCACATATGAACCAAATGTGCATCTCTTCAGGGGACCTAGATACAACTTTGTTTTAACAATCTGCCAATGCCACATTTTAATCCAAAGGCATGTTTTTATTCAGGATGTCTCTAAGAACAAATTTTACTGCTAGTTAAAAAACACTTGAGTCACACTTACAATCTGCATTGCGGCTTACAGTTATGTTGTCATGCGTTTCTCTTGTGTACGGCCATGTTGCCAATGACTCACCTGTAGATGAGCTTAATGTACGAGTAGCCCTCCACCAAGACAAAGCTGGTCCAGTCTTTGAGAAGCGATGTAAGGGCAGAGTGGGAGATGCGACACTGAATGGTGCTGAAGCGACCGTTGTTTCCTGGGGTGTGAACGTGTTTCGGTACAGGCCTGCAAGGGAGACGTTTAAAATGCAATTACTGGATGAAAAAGCCCTACATTGCTCATCTGGTTTAAACCTGCACTATGTAGGTATGCCATTAGCAACCTCTAGTGGTTTGAGTTGTAGCTACAGTTGTAGCTCAAGGCAGGACAGTAACCAGACTAAAACCATTTATAGCTAAACAATCCCCGGATGGATTGCCTTGTGGATCATGGGCGTGTTTTCTTCTGGAGAAACGTTGTAGTTCAGAGTAAATATCTGCCGTAGAATAGTGACATAGTGCAGCTTTAAATCATTCATCTATAGATGATCTTGAAGGTGCTTACATGTCATGCTCAAGGATTATAGTGATGCGGTGCATGTGCAGCCATCTCTGCCAGAAGTTAGCGTCCATGGAAAGGATGGGCTTCCAGTAGGAGGAAAAAAGAGACCGGGACGAATCTTTGGATCCACTGTGCTGCAAGGACAGAACCTGGAAAAAAAACAAGAAAAATTGAAGATTTCATCAAGCTGAACTAACTAACTACTGGGTACTCTAAACCAGAGGTGGGCAAAATTGCAGTTGATATTATGGCAAGATAGCGTACTGGTGTTGTTGACCCCGGGGGGATGTAGAAGAGTGGGACTCCATTCTTGGTGCTTTCTGGGATCATGTAGTTCTCAGGGGCAGAGTTGAAGGCCTGCAGGTGCACCAGCATTTGATCTGTCTGGTTTATACTTGAAAAGACAGAACAGGAATAAGAATATAATGTAGTAGTCATACACACAAGGAGTTTGACTGTGTATTAAAAAAGTTCAATCCAGTCCTACGCATGAAATTGAGATTTGTTATTCACACCACAACGTTGTGATTTATCAAGCATGCTTATGTTTGTCATATGCACACCGGTAGGTAATTTCCCTTCATAAATATAAATTGGCAGGTATCAATCATACTTGATAATACCCGGGAACTCACATTCTCAAGCCAAGAACAAATTGATAAATCCCACATTTGCTCAATATAATTAGTACCCTTACTCTTGTGATGAGTGCCAAGGGAACTTTAGTGACCACAGTGCGGTTTAACATATCATCTGAAAGACGTGCTCTTCCACAGGACAGCCCCTATCTCCATCCTAGGGCATTACATATCCCAGAGGGAAGAGCAGCACCCCCTACTGGCACACCAACACCTCTACACCAGCACCATCTGGTCTCCCATCCGAGGATCCACCACCAGGCCAGCCCTGCTTAGCTGCCAATTAACCTAGCAGTGCTAGGTAGGTAGCCCGTTGCGCTAACAAATCAACTCAAAATCAAAACACTGAAAGGGTGGCATTATGCTTTGGTTCGCATGGCTCACCTCTGCAGAGTGTTCCAGAAGCGGCGGATGACAGGACGTGCGGTAGGGGCTGGTGATGGGCTTCTTCTGCGTGCAGCTGATGTCATGCAGGATGTCGTAGCTTCCCTCCATGATCACCTCCACCCTGGTGATGCGCAGGTCAGGATCCAGGGGCCAGGCAGCGGCTGCCAGGTACTCAATGCTCATGTTGTGTTTCCATAGCAACACCAGCTTCACCTCCAGCTGACTGCCACCTTCCAACACGAGAAATGAAACCCAAGAATGTGATGACTCTTTGATTTTGTGTTTTCAGATTGTGTTGTAATGTTTTCCACACTGACACAGACACACAAAATCCCCTGCGGCTCAAAACATTCTGCATGTTTGGACTGCACTGCAAATCTATTGGTTTGGCGCATTACGTCATGTGAATGATGTTACATGTTCACCTTTGGTTAAGTTGATCTCCCTGATGGTGTAACCCTCTCTGAGTCTCACAGAGACCACGCTGATGAGGTGGGCGTGCACCTCCTTCTCCGTGTGCTTCTTCCTCCGCATCACCAGGGCAGGGTTCCCACTTGTGGACACCAGGTGCTCGTTGAACAACTTATGCTGGGTCACTGTGGGGGGGACGCATTAAAATACATATATGAGTTAGGGACATCGAGGTATGTTTGCAACACATACAGCAGCGAGACCATTCAGATATTCATGTTTGCGTTTCGCAATGAGTCTCAGTCTGGCTTTGACTGGGCAGGAATTGATGACTGACATTGTTCAAAAAACTCCAGCCAATCAGATTAAATAACTACTGTAAGTGACTCTGGCTCTCTTTGCTCTTGCTGAATCCGGTTTGAAGTAAAGGAAAAACATTTCTCAAGAGTTCTCCTCTGAGAAAAGCCTTCCATGATAATTTATGTTCATCTTTTAACCTTGTTCTTCTTTCTATTAATATAAAACGGTTTCGATAGGCTACACTTGCCTTGGGCGCAGGCATTGTTTTGAAATTCTGCAGACTGCAACGCTCCTTGTTTGTCATGAACTCAAACTCCCTCCCCCTAGCACTGATCGGTGATTTTCTAATCTCTCTCTCTCTGTAACAGTAGTCCCTATGCCTACAGTGCCTAGGATATAAGCCAACATGGACACTTTCTAGTACATGATAGTAAAATGCAGAGCTGATATTACTGAACCAGTCGTCAGTAGGTTTTATCAACAATGTAGATTCTTCTTGAGTAGAATCATTGTGTTGATATTTTAGACAACATAAGAATCACAATCTGATGTAAGAGTTATTTTGTGTTTAAAGTGGTCTCCTCATGGGCCTTACCACAGAAGTACTCTGAGAACATGGACTCTGATGTCTTTAGGAAGGAGTAGCTGAGGAGGGCCTTGTGATAGGAGTTCATCTCCATACTTTCAACGTCTACTTCAGGACAGCTGGCTAGGTAGGAGCCAAAGCTAGCCAAGGATATAAACTTCATAAGTTCCACATTTGGGACATAACCAAAGCTGCAGTCGTAGGAGTATGTGCCGCCTACCTGTTAATGCAAGGTATAGAGTACAGTGTTAGACCAAATCAAAGCCTCCAACAATGCAATACCCTCCCATGCATCTAAATACAATTTCTATTTGAATAGTGTTGTATATTGACTGATCCTTTAAAATAGTTACAAATACATTTAACTGGAAAATGTTCTCATGGACAATATAATAATATTCTCCAAAATGCACACAAAGATGGCTCCAATATATCATGGACATGGTGCATCCATTTAATATTTTCAGCATAGTAATTAACATTCTCATTTCTATTGATTTTTTTTGTTGCTATATCTCACTCCATTCTCTCATATCCGATATCTCACTCCTTTTTTTCATTACATTTGTGCAATACTGTTGGATAAACTTGTCAATTATTTTCACACACAATCCTCATTTTCCATATATGTACTGTATATAGTGCTAAATTGTATTTATGTCTTCCCATCTTATCTTATCTTGTTATTTTATCATACTATTGTCACTTTATCTTATTTTGTCATTTTATCTTATTGTAATTTATGAATAGTGCTCTTATACAGCGACTAGTGCTTTTTATTGCTGAGCTGACCTGTTCTCTTGCCAAATACATTTCATTGTACGGTTGACCCTGTGTTGACCTACATATGACAAAACTTGAAACTGAAACTAATGAAAAGCTAAAAAGTATTGCTCACTGACACAATACGCTCTGTACCTGAACAAAAGAACAGGCGATGGTTCCACTCCGGAGCTGGTTTAGGAGGGTCTCGCACACGGCCACATCAGGCACGCTGGTCACTCCATCCGTGATGAGAATAATACCTGAAATGGAAGATGGTGGCGCGTTGGTTAGTAGAAGTCATCAACAAGTGTGTTAAACACAACATGAACACACTGATTAGTGAGCTTGTTCCTTTCGTGTCAAGGATAGAATTAAATGGTTTAGAGTGAACTTTATCTTCAATTTCCTCGCATTGCAATATGTAGTAGCATGCTGCAACCGCAAGAAAATAAAACGACAAGAAAGTAAAACAAGAAAATGAAAACAAAACATAACTTAAGTCTGATATAGCAGCCGAGCAGCCAAAAAATAATTGCTTGCAAAAAGTCTGGAAAAACACACCTGCACTTGAGTTGGGCGGCAGCAGCTGAAGGGCCAGAATCCCCTGGCGAACCATACTGACCAGTCCTATGTCAGCCGACACCATCGTAATGCCCTGCTTCTTGTGGGACTGGCTGTCCAACTTGCCACCATCAAGAGCTGAACTCAAAACAGGCCCTTCAGACTATTGGGGGGGGGGGGGGGGGGGAAATCATGGAATATTCGTTACCAAAAATGTATCGTTTTAGAGGGTGATCATTATATGTCACACTTTATAATAGTTAGATGTGAAAAGTACATCGTAAAGGAGTAATACGGCACTCCAAACATCACAAAACATGAACATATTTGTATGAATAGCACACCATTAAAGAGACTAGTCACTGATTTATCAAAGAATGGAAACATAACCCCCTTTAAAAAAGGAGATATATGAATAGCTAGATTCACTGTGGTTATGGAAATATATTGTATTCTATTTTGTAATAACATATACAATTAAATTATCTGACTCACCTGCTCATGCTGCTGCTGCAGAACCTCTGCAATGTTGTTCTCCACTGCTCTGAGCTGCTGGTACACGTGATGCAGGAACTGCTTTAGATCTGTGCAATCAAGCTGGCAACATTGAACCAGTACCTGTGGAAGGAGGAGGATGAGGAGGAGGAGATGAAGAAGAAAGTTAACGCACATTTGTACAACACTGGAATACAAGGAAAAACTTGCATAACACCAAGGTTTTTGGTAATTACATTATTTTTAACACTATTCAAACAAAGGCATGCACATAAACAAACAAGAATAAAAAGGACTCACCTGGTGGGAACTAAGTCCAATGATTGAGGAATAAGCCAGGATAGTTATGAAAATCTTTGGCTGGAAAACTTGATTGGTGCCAGGGACTCGGAAGGGGCGAGCGAGACCAGCAAGACATTTCGAAAGGGCATTGAAGACTTCATCAAATATCAGCTTTCCTGCACTGTCATCCTGTAGAGTGCAAAGTAGTGCTTTCATTTCAGTCCACATAGATAAAACATTACAGTAAAGCAAAAAGCTGTACAATAAACTATTTGAAAGCAAATGTACTTGATTTATTAACAATTTGTGAGTTATTTGTGAGTTAATTTTGGACAAGTTGTTTGATTTACGTATACATATAAAAACAATGGAAAGTAGTACGGGGCAATCAATGCTAGAAATCCAGAATGACTACGCCAGCCTTTACCACAATCCCAGTTGAGGGGCTGAGGTCCAGTTCGATGACAAAGCGGTATCTGCGGGCCAGGAACATGGCCCGGGTGGATGGTATCAACATGCAGGGCCGTGCTGTGGGAGGCTGGTCTGGCTGCCATCCTTTGGGCAAGACACTTAGCAGGTCGAGCTCGTTCTCCGAGTGTAGCTGCAGATGAATGTTGTAGTGTTAGTGAAACATGAGACAATTTACGAAGAAAGGTCCAGACTGTGCGCATTATTTGACAACTTCTGTTCGCAATCGGGAGTTGGGTGGGAAATATGTCATTGATAGAAAGAGCATTGATTGTTTATTATCACTAAGTGAATATATTGTTTTTGTGCATTATATGTTTTCCACAGAGCCGACTGCACCGATGACAACGACAGTCAACGGGTTTACTTGTAGTGTGGACACACTTTGGACACCAAACTCACCAGCTCGGACTCTGAGGTGGGCCTGATGACCTGGTTGAGCTTCCCCAGGAACCAGGCGAGGCGCACATTCCTGGAGATGCGGTACTCCTCCTTCATCAGCAGGTATATCTGGTCTGCCTCTTCAATCTGCAAAAGTGCAAAAAGACACGCGCATACATTACAACACAACACGTACACCACACGTCACATGAACACGTACAATGTTACATGTCTTTGAACACGTGAAAGACACAAGGGAACCTTTAACTTCTGGCACAGAGACGTCACGTGACGTACAGATCCGTTAATGACAGCATAACGTGGGGTTTCACAAACCCAATTAACGGAACCAATTAGGTCCAATTAGATACTAGGAGCTGTGCTGCCACTGTGGTTAACGTGGAAAGCAGTAACTCAGATAAAGCAGTTATCTACTGTGACCCAAAGTGTGTATAGACAAAGTCTGTCCCCAGGGGTAAATACATTTGGTACTATAACTATATATAGTTATAATGTATAACTCATAACTATATATAGTTATATGGTGTAACCATGCAACTCACAACTGTAACGAAGGTACCTCATTGTCCTGTCTTTCCGCCATCCCGTGTGTAGCATAACTTGCAGTTTCCAGGGATGATGCACTTTGTTAGTAGTTGTTGTAGTTGTAGTTGTAGTTGTTGTTGTTGTTGTTGTCGCAGTGTATCTGAGCTGTACTGGACCTGCTGGACGTGTCCGGTGTTGATTAAGGGGCGCGAGCGGCGCCACTCTACGACACCGAGCCGGTTTACCGAACTGGACCGGGTCCAGGTTTACATGGAGTCACACGTCCAGAAGTAGAGGACATTAAAATATAAAAACGTGTTTGTGTGTAAAACGTCGTAACGGCTGAGTACCGAAAACAGGCACCCACCCCACCACAAACACGTTTCCGCACGGACAAGTTGAGCGCTGCACCGATGACCGTACTTCCGGTTGGCACAGTGGTTTCCGGTTACAAAGTTACAGTGACAGCAAACCAAGAAAAATAAATTTGAATTATGAATTTACAGTACTGTAATCAGAAAAATAACAATTCATTAAATCAATGATCAATGTTTTTATTTTGTGACACGTCTATAGTCTACGTTGTGATTGCGCAATGCTTAACATAGTCCATGTTTGGCTCTGCAAACTCCTTTTACTTGTGCTGATGTACCTCTTTTAATATAATTTTTATATATAATATAAATTAATATAACATGCCTTTGTGTGGCTACAACTTGGTTGGACTTATAGGTCAGTCTGTTTTCTAGGTCAGTCCATTATTGTTGGTGTGAAATCTCGGTAAAGTTATGGCAGTAGGCTACTCCTCTAAAACATCCATCATTCAATTGTACCCTATCCGTCTCTTCATCAATATTTAGGTTAGGCTTAAAATTGTACGCGTGTCAAAATGTGTTAAACAGCAATATAGAAGAAATAGAAATAGCTTTAACATTTTTGAAATGGTGATATTGTTCAAATGATGTGCTATGGGGAGACATAAAAAGTGTTTCAGTCGGGTTTTCTTTATCTGTAAGCATTTTATTAGTCAAAGATGCATACGTATCATTGATCAACATGAAGGAGTTATACAATTACAAAAAAGTATTATATTACATTCAGACTATTTAATAAATGACCGCTATTTGCCTGCATCTTGTTCCACAGATGCACAATGATTAATGAAATAAATTGAGAAAGGGGGAGAGCAAAACTGCACATGCAAATGCATGTGGATTAATTGGATTAACTGCTTCCTAGTAAGCGCAGGACCAGTTCCTCATCTTCAGCCAATGAGAGCCCCGTGTCGAGAGGCTGGCGATGCGCCGCTCTCTTCCTTTTGCTTGCTGGAGGAGACATGTCATTGTCCTCGCAGCTGCTTTCACCGCCACTCACTTCCAAAGTGATCGACGACGTGTCTGTGTTAGGCTTTTGAGGTTTATCTGGATCCGGCAGTGTACTGGGGTCAAACTCATCGCCACTGTAATCCAGGTATGCCACCGTTTCTTCCTCCTCCTCCTCCTCCTCGTCATCAGATTTATCCTGTGCGCTTGCTGGCCTCTCTCCTGGCAGCCTTCGCCTTTAGCCTTTTCTCTCTCTTTTTTTCTTTGATTTTACGGTTGTATTCCTGCTTGTCGAACTCTTGGTCCTCCCGCTTAAGTCTCTCCCGGGCCTTGTCTACGTTGATACCCGAGAACTCCTCCTCCAGCTCTTCATTGGCAGACTGCTGCGCCGCAGACCGTTGGACAATTGGCCACTGCTGCACCGTTTCCCCTTCCTCAGAGAAAGTGATTTTGGTGTTGACTTGGAATTTTCTCTTCAGGATCTTCTTAGCCTCGGACAACGTGGTCACCTTTTTACCTTTGGGCATGTCCAGGAATTCATCATCCTCACCCCCTAGGTCTTCGGCCAAACTGAAGACATCTCTTCTCTTGACCGTCAGTAGGTCTACCTCCCGTAGATCATCGTCGTCATCATTACAGGCCGCACCGAGAAACAGTGCAGCGGTGGATTCCTCCTCATCTTGCTCAGTTGGCTCCGGTTCTGTGGCGGGAGCCTCTCCTCTCAATTTTGCCTTGAATTGCCTGAGTTCGGTGTCTTCTGACTGCTCACGCTCCGACAGTCCCTTCTGGTTCTTTTTTTGTTCTTGAGCCTTGTTTAAGAAGCGCACCCGCGGGGCCACGGCGAGGCCGAGCGAGAGGGCGTACTCGTGGATCTTAAGCTGGAACACGTCAAAGACATTCTTGTTCTTCATGAGGTGAACCGAGCGCAGGTACGAGACAAAACACCTCTGGGCCCGCTCCTTCTGCTCCATCTCCTGGGCAAGGAAGGCCTCCAACTTCAGCTGGACATGTTGAAGTTTATCTGGATTCACCTGCGTAAACACATTAGAACACATTTTATTGACCTGCATGTGTAGTGATGTTCTTTGAGGAAGACGGCCGCCGACACAGGATCGCTTTTAACTCACTTTATTTGTTTAGCTTTAGGTATATTATCTATGAAGCAAAAGGAGAGGTATTGTATAGTTCACGCGTGGAGCGACCCTTAGCTGGATATCTGTCCAGATACGCTGCCTGGGGGTTTCTGTCCTTCCCCCGGATGTGGTTTGGTAGTACCTGGACAGGCGTGGCCTCTATGACGCATACTATACTCTGATTGGCTAGTGTTGAGCGCCCACCCCCAGTGTATTATGTGTGCCGCCATCTGGTGGCCAGGTGCGGTTAATACAACTTATATATTTATTTCTATTCTCTAGTGGCTATGTGTAGATATTACAGCCTGTTGATACATATATGCGATTATACATTCGTCACACATGACTGACCAATGCTGCATTCAGAACATAAGACGAATTTGACCCGAGCGCCGTCACTCAACGTACAACTCGATCTGAACTTACTTGAATCTTGTTGATCGGAACCTTCTTGTCCTTGAGCTGAGCGACCATGCCCTCTTCTTCCGACGGCAGCAGCACCAGCAGGGCTTCGCCTCCTTCCTTATACCTGGCGGTGCGGCCCACCCGGTGGATGTAGGTGTCGGCGTCCTCCGGGCAGTCGAACTGCAGCACCCAGTTGACCGCGGGGAAGTCCAGCCCCCGGGCGGCGATGTCCGTGGCGAACAGCACGGCGCTCTTCTTCCCGACGAAGTCCTTGTAGACCTCCATCCTCTTCATCTGCTGCTGCTTGCCGTGGAGGGCCAGGATGGGCGTGCCGGGGCGCAGGCGGCAGAAGGCGCGGAACAGGTACTGCACCTCCTTGCAGCAGGCGAAGAAGACGATGACCTTCTTCTGCAGGTGGCTGCGGACGAAGGAGAACAGCACGTCGACCTTCTGGTGCAGCTCGCACACCACGAAGTTCTGCTCCAGGGTGGCGGGCGTGCTGAACATGGCGCCCTCGTGGACCCACACGTACTCGGGGTCCTTGAGGCTGAGGCGGGCCAGGTCCTTCACCGGACTTGGTCTGCGTGGCGGAGAAGAGCAGCGTCTGGCGGCTCCTGGGCAGGTTCTCCACGATGGCGTTCAGGGTGTCCGCGAAGCCCATGTCCAGGATGCGGTCGGCCTCGTCCAGCACCAGGACGTGCAGGTCGGACACGTGGAAGGCGGCCGTCTGGTCCATGTGCTGCAGCAGCCGCCCCGGGGTGCAGATCACCACGTTGGTCCGGTGGATCCGCTCGGCCTCGGTCTTCAGGTCCTTGCCGCCGATGACGAGCCCCGCGGAGAACTCGTGGTTCTTGCCCACCTTGTGAAAAAAAAAATCGATAATCGATTAATCGCGATTATGAAATGACTGATTATGAAATGACTGATTACGAATCGGTTATTAATTTTTCAAAAATCGATTATTTATATTTTATTATTATTTATAAATATTGATCAGTGAGGAAGGGAGATAACCCGAAACGTCTGTCCACAGGCTATAAAAAAGTGAAAATAAAAAAGTGAAAAATATATGACTAGGAGTGCTGTACTCTCGTTTGTTTTGCTTAATTCTTTTTTGGGCACAAGCACCCAGTCATTAAGACTTCGTGAGTTGAGCGCGTTCTATGAACTTTATTGATTAAATATTGATCAGTGTCATTTGATCACTGAAGCTACACAGTGTGGTGTTTTCTGTTTTTATAACTGTGTACATTATAGCTACAAGGCTACAGTAAAACATGTGTTGCGTCTGTCTTTCAAAAAAAATAGACTTCAGTCGGTAACTATAATAATCGAAAATCGAATCGATAATCGTTAATAATCGAAAATCGGTCTATAATCGAATCGAGACTTCAATAATCGGAATCGGAATCGAATCGGGAAATTGGACCAATTAACCACCCCTACCTTGCGGAGCACCTCAAACGTCTGGTAGGCCAGCTCCCGGGTCGGGGAGATGATGAGGGCGCCCAGGCCGTCCACGGCGGTCCACTGGTGCCGGTACAGGGACTCCAGCACCGGCACCAGGAAGGCCAGGGTCTTGCCGGAGCCGGTCTTCGCGGCGCCCAGCACGTCCTTCCCCTGCAGGGCGAACCCGATGGTCTGCCTCTGGATCTCGGTGGGCTGGCGGTACTGGGCCTCCATCAGACCCCGCAGGGTCTTCCTGGAGATGGGGAAGTCGGAGAACTTGACCGCGTCCCGGGCGTTGATGTGGTCGTACCGGGAGACCAGCGCGTCGATCTGCTCCCTCTCCACCTGCCAGTCCGGTTTCTTCGCACGGGCTCGCTCTTTCTTCACGCGGATTTTCGTCTTCTGGTACTTCTTCTTCCATTTCTCGAAGTTTATGAGCGGGTCGTCCGCGTGTCTTACCTTGAGTACGCTGACTTTCTCTAACGTTGAACGCACGTCTTCTTTGCCCATTTTGTAGCTGACGACAACATAAACATGCCAACACAACGTGGAGAACGCTGCCCCCGTCGTCGCACGCAGTATGACGTAGATGACCAAGCGACGCTGCTTCTTCTTTTTTTTTTTTTTTCTTCAACCACCTTTATTAGTCGATTCACTTTTACAGACAGTGACTTATATGTGTTATTTTTTACACGAATATTGAACGGAAATATAGCTGCAGTGTGAGGCTTTATTTCAAATCATATACAGTTACATACTTATTATATTACATATACAGCATTTTTTTTTCTACTTGCGATAACACAAGAACGACAAACTACGGAGGACAAATATTAATAAGAAAAAAAAAACATGCAGAATATTACATTAAAAACGTGTTTACACGACTACATAATAATTCACTACTAATTCCTTCGGATCCACGTAAAACAAATAACTTCTGTTCGTTGTTGACATCGCAGGAGAAACTTAAAATGCGGAACGGAGCTGTTGCGGTGTGTTTCTACCCGGTCCCTAGAGCCGCTGCACGGGGGGGGGGGGGGGGGGGGGGGCTGTCATGTGACTGATCACCTGCAGAGTCATCGCAATCACACACATTATTAGCAGCAAACAGTGAACATGTTACTGGTTTTGTCAGACGAATACAAAGAGCACCTGGCTTTCCTGCCCAAGGTGGACCCTGCAGGTAAACGCGTTATCCAATTCCCAATGTCAGCGCTAAAATTGTCGATATGTATTGATTGAACACTTTGTATACACACACACACACACACACATACACCACCGTTGTGTACACACACAGCTGTGGTTTCCTGCATATTTGCTCCACATATTTGCTCTGCACCACCACCACCACCACCTCCACCTCTCAGCTCCCACGTGTCTCCTCCACAGTGGTGTTCGAGTTCGGGCGGATTGCGGTGGAGTTCCTGAAGAGAGGGATCAACTCCAAGGTCTACGAGGGAGCAGCGAGTATGTGGACACTACTTATATACACACACACACACTTATACACACACACACACACACACACACAATCACATGAGTGGAAACTACACACACTGGACACATTGGACGACATTGATTCAAATGATACATGCCACACATACACATGCCAACAATGTCATCATCAAGGTGGTTCATTTGTATCCCCTCTTTCTTTGTGTTGTCTTGTCTGTTTGGTGAAGCTTAACACTCCTCCGACATTTACACTTCTTTACACATCTTGTTGCAGTCCTGTTTTCTTTTAAACATGTCTGCTGCCTTCGTCACATGACACTACACTGTACATCTAGATCTCCACACACATGCTTTCCCGCTGCCATTGTTTTGTTTGATGTTGCATATAATTGTACATTAAAGTGGTAAATATGGACTATGTTGTATAGTATGAAGTATGTTTTTTATTTTTTATTGATATTACTATTCTATAACTGTTGTTTAGAACCACCTGTGTGTTTTTTTTTTTTTTTTAAGGAAAGCTGGGGTTTCCTATCACAACCGTGCAGCATGGAGTAGAAGGCCTCATGTTCCTGTTGACTGAAAGTTCGAAACTTATGGTGCGTCAAACTCTCTATTTGTGTATGTTGGGGATCTGAACAAAACAATATGGTCTAAGTGTGTGTGTGTGTGTGTGTCTCGCAGATTTCAGATGTCGATTTCAAGGACTCTGTGATGGTTTTGGGTTTCAGCACAGAGTTGAACGAAATCCTTTTACAGGTGAGTTTCCTTTTTCATGGCAAGTGAAACATTGTGCACAATCTCATCCATGTTCCCATGAGATGTCCTATGATTAAATTAAATCTGTTTATTAGTGCCACTAAGATCATATCAAATAAAAAGTGCACATAATTAAATAGTTGCTAAAGATAGACAGGATTGATAATGTATAATTTGTTCATTAACATAGTTGAGTATTTTTCCAATGTTAAAATAAAGTAATTCATATGTCACTATGGCATTTTAAAGGGTTAAAGTGATGGACAACAGGATCTAAAAACGTAAAATACATATCACAGGGGAATGCATCCACTACACCTTCCGAACATCTTGTCCTAAAAATGTCAAAAAGTATATAACTATACATCTAAAAGTCAGCTAATAAACTTGGTCTTGGAAAGAGATTGTAGGGGTGTGGTCTTTCTTCAGTCTTCATGATGCCATATAAAATCCTACATCTATTCTCTGTTTTCAGCTATATGTGGAGAACCACGATACGATCCGCAGCACTCTCACTCAGCTGGCGCCAAGTCTGCCTTCTTACCATAACCTAGAATGGAGGCTGGATGTTCAGGTTGGTACAAAATCTGTAAACGCAACTCGGCCTCAATCTGTATGCATGCTAAAAAAAAAGAATTTGATACAACATGTGGTAAAAACAAAGCAAAACACAAAGGCAGGCATTGGGTTGCATGAATTTTAAACAAATAAATTGTCACCCATGGTTTTTGACCACTTGTTTCCAGCTGGGGAGCCGCTCCATGCGCCAGCAGGTGGTTCCCATGGTAACGATGCTGTTGCACCTGACAACGGGCGATGCTGACAACCGGAGGTGTGTGTTACAGACCAACCCCTCAACGCTCCTTCACCTCATCTCTGCGCTGGAAGCCGCCCTGGCTTCCATGAAAAACAACCATGCACGGCGCATCCTGCGCAACATTAAATAAGAACCTCTTGGTTTTCTCTGCAACTTTATAATCATTCCTATTTCTGGACTGAAAAACCTGTTCTCTATAACGCACCACCTGCTTTTAATTCTCCAAAGTCTTGGAGAACTGGCCATAGGTCTGTACAGAACAACCATTTGTATAATGAGGAGGAGGATGATGAAAGTGATCTCTGGACTTACAGAATCTTCTACTCTGCTTTTGATACTGCATTTGTGTATTGTTATTAATCTTGTATTGCCACTTTGTTTTCTACATGTTGGAGTCGGCTCATCCAGACTCGTGTAATGTATTGGCCATTAGCCAATGAGAGTCAATTATTGAACTCAGTGTGCACCTATATGAATCATGTACATAATGACTAATATTAATAAATGATATGAACACACCTTGGGAAAAGGTGACTACCGAATGTTTGGTGCATCACATCCCATCATCAACTATCAGACCTTTCCATTGTTACTGTGAGACTATTTCCTAGAGACAGATTACAATAAGCACCATGCTGGTGGCTGAAGGCCTAAAGTTTAGATTTATGTCCTTCCTGATTTCCTCTATTTTTAAATATGTTTCACTCTTAGTTGTTTTAAGATACTTTTATTTATTTAAGGAAATAAAGGTGTGTGTGTGTGTGTGTGTGTGTGTGTGTGTGTGTGTGTGTGTGTGTGTGTGTGTGTGTGTGTGTGTGTGTGTGTGTGTGTGTGTGTGTGTGTGTGTGTGTGTGTGTGTGTGTGTGTGTGAGAATCACAGTGAGTATCATTCATCCATTACCTGCTGTCATAAAGCAAACGCATCGTTTCGCAATAACAACATACCAACCGCTAATAGTGTGAAGGTGTGGGGCCGCCGTTCTGCCTCAGGCCCTGAAATATGGACTAACCCATTGGATGAATCCATTCTGCTCTCTACCAGGACTTAGTGAATGGGGAACGTCCGCTCATCAGGTACGCAGCAGGACGATAATCTAAAACACAATTAATACGTCCGGAGAAAAGCTGTGATGAGCCAATTTGTCCGGTTTTCAGCAGTATTATATTTCTTTCCATTCAAAATGTGGTGGATATGCAGGCGCGGAGCTGTGGGCGGGCCTAGGGGTGGGCTCGTGCCCGCCGTGATTGACAGCTGGCCCGCCCAATCGGAAATTTAAAAAAAAGAAAAATCTGTATCGTAAAACATGGATATATTACGACTGTATGTGGTGTATTTTATCTATAACATGGTTAAAAAATTTTTTTAAAAAAGCAAAATAATAAGTAATCCTGATAACTATTTAAAAAGTTACGTGTGGTGGTGTGTTTTCATTGGTCAATGCAACATCAGCGGTGTAGGGGTCAGGTAGGCCATGGCCCGCATGGACAGCAGGATGACAACTCTGAGCCTCTGAGCTTCATCAGAAAAGCAACATTGCATGGGCTATAGACTATGCAATGTTGCTTTTCTAATGAAGCTAAACGTTATGTTATGTACATTGACCTTAGCCTCTTGTTCATGGACTGAATATTCATTCAGTTTCATTCCTGTAAATGTGCACTGAATATGTTGTAGTTGTTTGTTTGTTTTTTTCAGAGCTTTTTTAGTAGGATTTAATATGCACTATCTATGCAATGTTGCTTTTCATTCCTTTAAATGTGTTGTGCACTAAATAGTGTTATGTTGTTGTTTTTGTGATGTGGATCTGGCTCGGTAACCATTTAGCCTATGGTAGGTATTGGCTTTTGTATCAAGCTCAGTTTTGACAGCAGATGAAATTTAAACCACAAAATAAGTAGGCTAATAAACCAATTTTTATGAATACTTGTTTCATGTGTGATGTGGTGTGAGGCACTTTGTGGGCGGCAACTCACACTTTCTGATTCTAGGTTAAATATACCAACCTGTATATATTTGTATATATATATATATATATATATATATATATGTATATACCATCTGAGGAAATCATTAAAATGTTCACTTTGTCATATCTTCATCAATAATCTTAAATAGTCCATATGCTCAGTGGAGTAGTGGTGGGGGATTTTTATTTAACTTATGTCATCACCTCACATTGGACCGTGCATTTTGTGCACATCTAGACTGCGGTATGATATATAACACCTTGTAGAAAATGTACCGTAATATAGACAGCTAAAGTGTACTACATGATAATAACCGACCATGAAATTATCATGTCGCCTAAAACCCTTATTGTTACACGTTTTCAGACTGATCTAAGGATCAAAATCACTGAACGACTGCGGCCTACAATTCAAGTCAAGCCAAGTCCATGTTATTTATACAGCACTGAATCACAGTTACAGTCTCAAAGGGCACCGCAGCCCCCTAACCCCCCTCCCCTAAAGGGGTGAGAAAAAACTCCCTGGATTATCATCAGGAAGAAACCTGGAGAGACCAGAGTGGAGGATCCCTCCTTCCAGGGATGGGACACACACACACACACACACACACACACACACACACACACACACACACACACACACACACACACACACACATACAGTATTACAATCAGCAATAATATTTTTATAATTTTTTTTTTTGGGGGGGAGAGTACAAAAAGTGTGTGTGTGTGTGTGTGTGTGTGTGTGTGTGTGTGTGTGTGTGTGTGTGTGTGTGTGTGTGTGTGTGGAAGGGGGGGACGCCCCCCCCCCCTTCCACACACACCTGCCCCCCCGCGTCCGTCGCCCACACACCGCCCCTGCACGCAGCCTACTCTCATAATGAATGAAGTCACTCCTCCCTCTCTCCCTCTCCCCCTCCTCTCCCTCTTCCCCCCCTCCCCTCCCTCCCTCCTCCCCCCTCTTCCCTCCCTCCCTCCCTCCCTCGCTCCCTCCCTCTCTCTCTCTCTCTCTCTCTCTCTCTCTCTCTCTCTCTCCCTCCCTCCCTCCCTCCCTCCCTCCCTCCCTCCGCCCGCCTGGTGTTGAATATTCATGAGCTCCGCCCGGCCGTCCGGTCCCAGTACATTCCCCAGTCCACCGCGTCGGGACGTCGACCTCCGAGGGGAGAAAAACAAGCGAGAAGTCCGCCTCGGGACCCAGGAAACTCACTCTCAGGACCCAGGGTGGCTCGGACCTGTACCCAGAACCTGGACCCTCAAGCAGAACCAGAACCAGAACCCAAAGTTATTTCGGTCGGTTGAACTTAAAAAGGAAGGAAAAGTTTTTCCCCGTTTTCCACTTCCCAGGCGGAGTGTCGGCTGAGGCTCGGGGAGGGGACCTGGACCAGACCGTGGACCAGACCCTGGACCAGACCGGAGGCCGCAGTCCGTACTCTCACAATAACAGCGTATAGTCCCGATCTTCCAGTCCCCCCGGTCCCGGTCCTCAGGCCTTGGTCCCGGTCCTCGGGCCCTGGTCCTCGGTCCCTCGGTCCCGGTCCCTCGGCCCCCCCCCCCCCCCCCCCCCCCCCTGTGTCCCAGCAAGATGAACCCCACCCAGCACCAGCTCCTGCCGGGCCAACAGGTGGTCCACGTCGCCCAGGACTCGGACACGGAGCTGCAGGCCCTGTTCAACTCCGTCATGAACCCCAGGCCCTCGTCCTGGAGGAAGAAGATGCTCCCGGAGTCCTTCTTCCAGGAGCCGGACTCCGGGTCCCACTCCCGGCAGAGCAGCGCCGACTCCACCTGCCAGCCGCCCCGGCTCCAGGTCTCCCACACCCGCTCCCACTCCTCCCCGGCCTCCCTGCAGCTGGGGGCCGCGGGGCCCCCCGGACCCCCCGGGTCCCAGGGCCTCCAGCAGCACCACCACCAGCGGCACCAGTCCTTCGATGTGGCCGAGGAGCTGCCCCTGCCGCCCGGCTGGGAGATGGCCTACACCAGCAACGGCCAGAAGTACTTTCTCAAGTAAGTTACTAGTTACTAAAGTAACTAAAGTAAGTTACTAAAGTAAGTTACTAAGTTACTAAAGTAAGTTACTAAAGTAAGTTACTAAGTTACTAAAGTAAGTTACTGAAGTAAGTTACTAAAGTAAGTTACTAAGTTACTAAAGTAAGTTACTGAAGTAAGTTACTAAAGTAAGTTACTAAGTTGCTAAAGTAAGTTATTAAAGTAAGTTACTAAGTTACTAAAGTAAGTTACTGAAGTAAGTTACTAAAGTAAGTTACTAAGTTACTAAAGTCAGTAAGTTACCAAAGTAAGTTACTAAAGTAAGTTACTAAAGTAAGTTACTAAGTGACTAAAGTAAGTGACTAAAGTAAGTGACTAAAGTAAGTTACTAAGTTACTAAAGTCAGTTACTAAGTTACTAAAGTAAGTTAATAAAGTAAGTTACTAAAGTAAGTTTCTAAAGAAAGTTACTAAAGTAAGTTAGTAAGTTACTAAATTTCTAAAGAAAGTTACTAAAGTAAGTTACTAAGTTACTAAAGTAAGTTAGTAAGTTACTAAGTTTCTAAAGAAAGTTACTAAAGTAAGTTACTAAGTTACTAAAGTAAGTTACTAAAGTAAGTTACTGAAGTAAGTTACTAAAGTCAGTTACTAAGTTACTAAAGTAAGTTACTAAGTTACTAAAGTAAGTTACTAAAGTTACTAAAGTCAGTTACTAAGTTACTAAAGTAAGTTACTAAAGTAAGTTACTAAAGTCAGTTACTAAAGTAAGTTACTAAGTTACTAAAGTAAGTTACTAAAGTAAGTTACTAAGTTAATAATGTAAGTTACTAAAGTAAGTTACTAAGTTACTAAAGTAAGTTACTAAAGTAAGTTACTAGTTACCACTAAGTTATATATATATGTATATGGTCTTAATGGGCCTTTAGGTCTAAGGTCTCTAATTAAGGCCAATTAAGACCAACCCACAGACTAGTGACGATAATTACCAGTTGCAGTGCTCATTACTGGAGATGCGA
>JAOPHQ010005239.1:10000-12500 GCA_030340625.1 Merluccius polli
CGCTGCCCTGAAGTGCTGACAGGAGAGGACGTCAGGCTTGTGGTCGTCATGGAGACCAGCGGGACTCAGTGGGTCAGTTGCGTCTCCACTGGTTCCTGCGGACCGCGTGTTGCGGGACCCGGCCTGGTCCTGGTCCTCCCTGGGTAGCCGGGGTCCCTGGAGACGGACCCCACTATACCCTGGTCCTCCCTGGGTAGCCGGGGTCCCTGGAGACGGACCCGACTATACCCTGGTCCTCCCTGGGTAGCCAGGGTCCCTCCCTGGAGACGGACCCCACTACCCTGGTCCTCCCTGGGTAGCCGGGGGTCCCCTGGAGACGGACCCCACTACCCTGGTCCTCCCTGGGTAGCCAGGGTCCCTCCCTGGAGACGGACCCCACTACCCTGGTCCTCCCTGGGTAGCCGGGGGTCCCCTGGAGACGGACCCCACTACCCTGGTCCTCCCTGGGTAGCCAGGGTCCCTCCCTGGAGACGGACCCCACTACCCTGGTCCTCCCTGGGTAGCCGGGGTCCCCTGGAGACGGACCCGACTATACCCTGGTCCTCCCTGGGTAGCCGGGGTCCCCTGGAGACGGACCCGACTATACCCTGGTCCTCCCTGGGTAGCCGGGGTCCCTGGAGACGGACCCGACTATACCCTGGTCCTCCCTGGGTAGCCGGGGTCCCTGGAGACGGACCCCACTACCCTGGTCCTCCCTGGGTAGCCGGGGTCCCCTGGAGACGGACCCGACTATACCCTGGTCCTCCCTGGGTAGCCGGGGTCCCCTGGAGACGGACCCGACTACCCTGGTCCTCCCTGGGTAGCCGGGGGTCCCCTGGAGACGGACCCCACTACCCTGGTCCTCCCTGGGTAGCCAGGGTCCCTCCCTGGAGACGGACCCCACTACCCTGGTCCTCCCTGGGTAGCCGGGGTCCCTGGAGACGGACCCGACTATACCCTGGTCCTCCCTGGGTAGCCGGGGTCCCTGGAGACGGACCCGACTATACCCTGGTCCTCCCTGGGTAGCCGGGGGTCCCTGGAGACGGACCCGACTATACCCTGGTCCTCCCTGGGTAGCCGGGGTCCCTGGAGACGGACCCGACTATACCCTGGTCCTCCCTGGGTAGCCGGGGTCCCTGGAGACGGACCCGACTATACCCTGGTCCTCCCTGGGTAGCCGGGGTCCCCTGGAGACGGACCCGACTATACCCTGGTCCTCCCTGGGTAGCCGGGGTCCCCTGGAGACGGACCCCACTACCCTGGTCCTCCCTGGGTAGCCGGGGGTCCCTGGAGACGGACCCCACTACCCTGGTCCTCCCTGGGTAGCCGGGGTCCCTGGAGACGGACCCGACTATACCCTGGTCCTCCCTGGGTAGCCGGGTCCGTCTCCGGGGGTCCAGGCCGGGTCCGTCTCCGGGGGGTCCAGGCCCGGGTCCCGGTGAACCGGGATCTGGGCGGTTTAGGGGCCCAAACAACAACAACAACAACAACAACCGTCCGCCGTTTTGGATTGCGTTTTTTTGTGGGATTTACCCACAATGCAACACGGTGTGCGCTGCGCTTGTTTCCGACCGAGAGTGTAATTAATGAATCGTATTGCGTCATATTGTTGCGTGTCCACCGATTTGCACCAAATTGGACATTGAGTTTGGTTTGCTGTCTCTCTCTCTCTCTGTCTCTGTCTCTCTATTATCTGTGTGTGTGTGTGTGTGTGTGTGTGTGTGTGCGTGTGTGTGTGTGTGTGTGTGTGTGTGTGTCTCCTAATAAGGTGAGGGTTTGTGTTAGCAGAGGGGATTTGGAGCGAATCAATGAAGGTACAGTTGAGGTGTGAAACTCTGAGCTCTCACTGTTGTTCCCACGGGAACCGACTGACCCCTGTAGAAGGGAGGGAGAGGGGGGGGGGAGAGACAGAGGGGGGGAGAGAGAGAGAGAGAGAGAGAGAGAGAGAGAGAGAGAGAGAGAGAGAGAGAGAGAGAGAGAGGGGGGGGAGAGAGATTATGTGACCCCCACCACAACGCATTGCTGGACAGCGTTACTCTTAGTCATATCCTGTTCCTCCTCCCTCCCCCCTCCCCCCTCCTCCCCCACACATAATCTACTTCCTGTGCCCGGGAGCGTGGAGGCATCCCGGGGGGGGGGGGGGGGGGGGGGGGAGGGGTGGGGGAGGAGAGGGGGGAGACGCTAGCTGAACTCACAACTTCTAATGCAGTCCTGCGTCTCGGTGAGGATCAGAAGTACACACACCTCCTCCTTGTCCTCCCAGCAGGGTGTGTGTGTGTGTGTGTGTGTGTGTGTGTGTGTGTGTGTGTGTGTGTGTGTGTGTGTGTGTGTGTGTGTGTGTGTATGTGTGTGTGTGTGTGTGTGGGGGGGGGGGGGGGGGGGGGAAGCTAGCTGGGGCCAATCTACAGATGAGATATCCATGAGATGAAAGGTGGACAAGTGGAGACAAGGGGGAGGAGGGAGGAGGAGGAGGAGGAGGAGGGGGGGAGGAGGGGGGAGGAGGGGAGGATGGCATGTGATT
>JAOPHQ010005239.1:22500-50000 GCA_030340625.1 Merluccius polli
AGAAGGAAAGAGCGAACGAAAGAGCGTGAGCAGGTGAGTGTAAGAGAGGGAGATAGAGAGAGAGAAAGAAAGAGAGAGAGAGACAAAGGGAGAGAGAGAGAGAGAGTAAGTGAAGATGAGGGAGACAGTGGGAGGTAAAAAGGGAGAACTGGGGGGGGGGGGGGGGGGGAGAGAAGAATACATACAGTATGTAATATTCTGGCGGAGAGTCTTCTAAGAGACGTGAAATCATCGTGTCCATCTCCATGACATAATGTACAATTACACCTGGGGAGTGTGGAGGCGTCCGGTCCGGGACGTGTGAGTAGACCGAGGCGTGACCACGCGGATCTCTAAAAAACCATGAATATTTTACATAAATTGACCACGAAGCACGTCTGATACTTTTGTGTTATCTGTGTTATCAAGGACGCCGTCGAGTTGGCTAATATGATCCCGCGGGCGCCGGGCGCCGGGCGCCGGAGACGCGCGGCGTGGAAGTATCCGGCGAGCGCCTCGGCATCGCGCCGCTGTACCGCCGATGGAAATGTGTGTCTTCTGGTGTCAGTTTGTTTTAAAATCTCCATATTTCTTCTTGTACGGATGAAGCCGATAGAATATTAATACAATGGCACACGCTGTTGATCATATTAATTCATATTTCTAGACGAGTCTACTTTGAAGATCAGGATAATTAAAATTCAGAGGTGCAGTGCTGCGGCAGCAATCTTCTATCAATATATACCGGTGTAAAGTAATACACAAAAAATAGATATATATCAACAAACCAACAAACATCATTCATACGTAATGCATTTCGTCTTCATCCTTAGTTTAAATGCATAAAAACAATTTCAAGAGTGATTGGTTGGTCAGATCAGATCAGTGTGTTGTAAATATCAAATTTGTAAATCCAAAAAAATAAATGAGAAAATTCAGAGGGACTGAAAGTGAAGCTCTGCGCTTTTAACCACAGGTTTGTTTTCATCACTGGTTTCTGCGGCAACCCATCAGAGGTAATTTAAATCTGATGTAGTAGTAATCAACACAATAACCAAACACAAGATTATCAATTTTTACATAATGAACATTTTAAATCACATCCAGGTTTGATTCTGCACAGAATCTGCCGAAGCGATTAGCAGCATGCGTAGCGACAGCCGCTGTAATTAGCTCATCATGCTAACTGCTACATTGCTCTCTTTTTTATTTTTTTTTGCAGCGAGAGATATATACTATTTAGCAAAATGAAGCACAAGAAAATGACTGAAGACAATATCCTCTACCCTCGTCGGACGTCTTTTTGTCATTTTTTGTTTTCCAATTTGGTCGGTATTAACAGTTTGCACTCTTAAGCAATATCCAATTTTAAAGCGACAACACGCAGATGAAGTGGCAGCATCAAAACATTCAAATATGAACATTGCACTACTCCAAGTTAACCAAACCGATCAATAAAATACAAAATAATTGGGACACATTTGTTGATTTATTCATTTTAGTTGGTGGGACCGGTTCCCTCTTGAAGTCGACTTCAAGTGGAGGAGCTTTGATTCCTCTCATGTATTCTCCGTCTTACACCGTTTTTATTATTCTGCTCTTTGAGTGTTTCAGTCTTATCTTGTAGTCTAATGTCGTTCTCACTTCAGGTGCAATCACAACATCACCACCGCATTGTTCTCCACATCCGTCTTGTTGTGCTGGTCTCTAACGAGACGAGCGCCAGCAGGTGACAGAGGAGCCTCCATGGGGGTTCCCGCTCAGGAAGCGGCGCGCGACTCCCACAATAACCACAATAACCCAACGCCGCCGCCGCCGCCGCCGCCGCGCCCTCGCTCGCACGCCGCGCCGTCGCTCGCACGCCGCGGCCTCACAACGCTCGCGCTGCAAATACAAGCGCAGTAATAGGATTAAAAACGTCGTCCCGGCGGCCGCCTGCCAGAGCCGCTCTTCATCCTCATCCAGCGTCTTCTTCACTCTTCTGTGTTTATTTCAATATTACCTTTCAGTGTCATGTGCAATATTATATATAATATTACTTTTTATTAGCCTACCTTTACCATTGCTAATATTACTTTCAATGCCGTGTGCAATACGACTTCTGTGTTATTTTAGTTGACTGTTTTAGTTTTCTTGTGTATTTCAGTTGACTTATTTGACTAAATGTTCCCAACTTGTATTGTTATTCTGTATTGTTGGCATTTAATCCATACACATTGTTTTATTTATTTCTCTATTGTTTTTATCCTCATGTTGTTGTAATTTCTGACTCATCTTCTGGCACAAGCATTTGCTCCGGGATTAATAAAGTTCTATCTTATCTAATCTTATTATGCATCGCTGAAATATTCATGGGAAAAAGGCGGGAATGTATTCTGAGAGAAATACCGGGAGAAGACAATCACAGGTCGGCCGATTAAGGAGAGGGAGGGGGGGGGAGGAGCGGGGGGAGGGGGGGGGAGGAGCGGGGGGGGGGGGGGGGGGGGGGGGGGGGGGGAGTCATGCATAGTGTAATGCAAAATCGGCCTTTCCTCGTTCTACACATTTATATTTTGGATGGATTATACGCAATTCTTATGCTTGATTGTTCCCGTTAATGACCTACAATCTATCTCGGTATACAATTAACGGTTATTTATCAAATTAATTCTTCCTAACTTTGCATTAAAGTTACATGTTTGCATTAATCAGACTTAATGGGCTCACTTGGGGCTGAACTCGTCTGGATCCGGGAGTCCAGCTGTGCGGTTTGGCGAGGGGCGCTGTTAAGCAAAGAAACACAGCTAAACAAAACCAACTAAATTAATTAAAAAACTGCCTAATATTACGACTTTCTGCTCTCTAGTGTGTCATCATCCGGCAAAAACTGTCTGTTGGTTTTCTGAATTAAACCTCATTGGCAGCTTTGTAATTTATTTCTTTTTTAAGTCAATGTGTTGCATCATTCCAACTTTTTTTTTTCCTGCAAATATCCACCTTTTTATTAACTTGAGACTCGTTAAAAATGCTTAGCAATACGATCTTCGTATTCTGTGCTTAAGCGAACAACAACCTCAGACAAGATAACAACTGAAGGTGAACATCGGCAGACGGAGGGTTTAGTCGAGGACAAGTCGAGCCATTATCTCCGGAAAAGGACCCCCATTAAAAAAGAAAAGCAAAGTGAAAGATGCAGACGGATAAACAGAAACCATCATTTTTTAATTCCTACAGCCACCTGTGCACCGGGGGGTCAGAGGTCAGGGGAGGAACATGTTGTCATGACGCAGGATACGGTAGTCCTGGCAGAGAGGGGTCGCGCCGCGGGTCAGACTCGTTAACGGAGACGGATATAATTTATTCTCCGGGGGTGGAGGTCGAAAGAGGGAAAGAAAATTAATTAAATGAAGAAAAAAACCCCGTCTGTGACAGATATAGCGCTCAGGCTAACACGGCGCTAACTGAATGTATTATCTGGGTTTAGTGAATGGTGATGGTGAGTCAGTGGTGATAGAAAGACAGATTTCAGTACTGCTTAGTGATTATTAATACAGGAACAGGTAGTTCCTGTTGCTGCAATCTGATTGGTCAACTAGACAGCACACGTATAGCCGCGCCGCCGCATCACTATAAATATAACTCCATTGATTAAAAGTATACATATTTCCATGGCAACCCTGTAAGTCACTGCCACTATAGGAGTGGAGCGAGAGCAGGCTGGCTGACGCAACAGGGGCTGGATAGCCTCTCTGTCGCTAGGTCGTTGCTAAGGGTCGGCCTACTTGCCGGAGAAGTAAACCAGGTTTCATTACGTAGCGGTCCAGGTATTAGTCAGACCCCTATGTATTAGAGACGGCTATTATTAAGCTCCTCCGACTCTTATAGCGTAACGCCCTTCTTCCTCTCGGCCCAAAAATGCGAATATAAAAAAACCATCATAGTGTTGGGAGTGGAGCTGAAACAGGAGGTGCATTTAAATGAATAAACGTTTCTTGGCGTCCGCACTCAGCGACTCCAACACCTGCTGTGGCGCCGCTCTGCCAGACAACACCAGATGTCTTGGGTTTGGCGGATTCCGGGACACGGGCTTCAGAAACCACCTGTTGGCGGCTAAATCTGCCCGCGCCGCGCCGCCAGGTACACCTGCTCACGCCGCGCCACGCCAGGTACACCTGCTCACGCCGCGCCACGCCAGGTACACCTGCTCACGCCGCGCCACGCCAGGTACACCTGCTCACGCCGCGCCACGCCAGGTACACCTGCTCACGCCGCACCACGCCAGGTACACCTGCCCACGCCGCGCCGCCAGGTACACCTGCCCACGCCGCGCCACGCCAGGTACACCTGCCCACGCCGCGCCACGCCAGGTACACCTGCCCCGCGCCACGCCAGGTACACCTGCTCACGCCGCGCCGCCAGGTACACCTGCCCACGCCGCACCAGGTACACCTGCCCACGCCGCACCCGCCAGGTACACCTGCCCACGCCGCACCAGGTACACCTGCCCACGCCGCACCGCCAGGTACACCTGCCCACGCCGCACCACACCGCCAGGTACACCTGCCCACGCCGCACCACGCCAGGTACACCTGCTCACGCCGCACCACACCGCCAGGTACACCTGCCCACGCCGCACCACGCCAGGTACACCTGCCCACGCCGCACCGCCAGGTACACCTGCCCACGCCGCACCACACCGCCAGGTACACCTGCCCACGCCGCACCACGCCAGGTACACCTGCCCACGCCGCACCACGCCAGGTACACCTGCCCACGCCGCACCACACCGCCAGGTACACCTGCCCACGCCGCACCACACCGCCAGGTACACCTGCCCACGCCGCACCGCCAGGTACACCTGCCCACGCCGCGCCACACCGCCAGGTACACCTGCCCACGCCGCACCAGGTACACCTGCCCACGCCGCGCCACGCCAGGTACACCTGCTCACGCCGCGCCGCCAGGTACACCTGCTCACGCCGCGCCGCCAGGTACACCTGCTCACGCCGCGCCACGCCAGGTACACCTGCCCACGCCGCGCCACGCCAGGTACACCTGCCCACGCCGCGCCACGCCAGGTACACCTGCATCTGTACCGCCGGACGGAGACAAGATGCAGTGGTCCACAAACGACGTCCCCTCATACTCCTCTTACCTTACTTATCATTTCAAGAATGTCCTGTCTGGAATCAATGAAGTAAATATTATCTTATCTTATACTTGAATTAATTTTTTAATGAGTGTCCTTTATTGATTGTCCTTTAAATGTCTTTAAAACGTGTGTGTGTGTGTGTGTGTGTGTGTGTGTGTGTGTGAAATAAGCCTGAGCAGATGAAACGGCGTTTCATCGGGTTTGAGGGTTTCGTCTGTTCGTTTGCCTTTGGCTTACGTCTGAAGGTGACCAGGCGCTTTTTTTTTGTGCCGTATATATTTCCATCAGTTTGTGTTTCTGATGTGACCGCTTGTTGCCGTTAGGAACCGACTGAGGGAGACAGACAGCTGGGGCGAGCTCCGTCGTCTCCCCCGACGGCGCCACTTTCACGAATAAATAAAACAAGACGAAAACAAGGGGCTGAACGTTTGCTATTTCAGAAACCTTACTCATACCTCATTACCATAATGTCATTTACTTTAACTCTCACTGTGAATTTCTTATTTTTCATAACTGCTTTATAACTAATTGTCAGCATTAGCACTGAAGTGGGGCCACTGTTACCGTGGGGACGCTTCAACAATGCCTAGCCAATAATTCAGCGTTGCCCTCCGCCGCGTCCTGGGAAGGAGGGAGGGAGGGAGGGAGGGAGGGAGCCGGATCCTTTTCAAGGTTTCTCCCCCATTTCCTCCCCCTTTGTGCTGCGCTGTCTCTCCATCCTTCTGAGGGCTTCGGGGTCGGGGGGGCCGGTACATCAAACATCGGGGCCCCGGCGAAGCCCTCTCTGATCTGTAATCTCTGCGAAGGCGCGCACAAATAAAGTTGGGACTCGACTTGACTCGGAAATCTTGACATAGCATTCAAAGCTAATTGTGTTTGTCCTCTGTGATCCGCGGCTGTTTACCTGCAGACGCGCTGTGTGAGGAGTTTTATATCTTCCTCCCGGCGCCGCGGCTGCAGCTAATCTCCGCGAGGACAAAAGCGCTTTTCACACAAAACACACAAAGCGCCGCCGCTGATCTCGCCATCGGACGCTGCCATCGATCCGGGCGTACAATAGAGGAGGTCTAATTATTATTTCTTTACGGGGAATGATCTGGTTTCTATCTTTTCCTGGTTGAATGTCTTTTTTTATTTCTTCCTCTAAAATAATTTGTCGTTTTTTCATTAAGGAAATGAAATAGTTTTGTAAATGGGAATGACAGCGTTGTTTACATTAGGCGTCCGCTATCTGGCATCATCTTAATCGCTTTTGTTCAGTGTATATATTTACATATTCCCATGATATTTATATTGTTTATATATTTTCTTATGTTAAATTTCAACGAGATAATGAAATAAAGAAATAAACAAACGGCGGCCGCTTCCAGAGCGGTGTGTCATCATCGCCTGATGACTGTGAGTCGACATTATCGCATCACCGGGGTAACGCTCGCTTTTCTTATCACGCCGCCAAACATGCAACCGCCGAACAGAGAGAGAGAAGGGGAGTCGGGGGGGGGGGGGGGGGGGGGAGAGAAGGGGGGAGGCCTTTTCAGGTGATAAAGGATCCAAAATGGCAGCCGGTTTTAGCTCTCATTGTGCGAAGACGCCGGCCGCTTTCGTCTGTCTGTACGACGACTGGCCTGGACCTCTGTGTGCCTCCCGCCTCCAGCTGGAAGGATTTAGACTCTGAGCGACTGTTGGGGGAGGAGGGAGATATGGGGGGAGAGAGAGAGGGAGAGAGAGAGAGAGAGAGAGAGAGGAGAAAAGAGATATGGAGAGAGGCCACATAACAAATATCATAACAAAGAGAGAGAGAGAGAGAGAGAGAGAGAGGGGGAGGGGGGAGGGAGGGAGGGAGGGAGGGACAGAGAGATGGAGAGAAGAAAAGAGACAGAGAGATGGAGAGAGAGGAAAAAAGAGAGGGAGGGAAAGAGAGAGAGGAACAGAGAGATGGAGAGAGAAGAGAGAGATGGAGAGAGAGAGAGAGAGAGAGAGAGGAACAGAGAGATGGAGAGAGAGAGAGAGAGAGAGATGGAGAGAGAAGAGAGAGAGAGAGAGAGAGAGAGAGAGGGGATACAGCGGTGTGTGTGTGTTGGAGGTGATATGCGGCGTTGGACCGGCAGCCTGCTGCTGGCGCGGTGTGGAGACAGGTGTGGCGGAGATAGGGGACTGGACATGTTTAGATACTGAGCGAACAGGGCTCGTACATCAGAGTGCATCATGGGAGTTTTCGTTGGCGATACTCCGCCATATTGAGAGGACTCCAGGGAGTTGTAGTCCTGTAAAATCCTACATCCACGTAAATATACCGTAACCTAGGCTACCGAAAACACAACAATGTCTCCACATAATGACAAATGATGTCACGATTAATTACTAAACAATGACCGAAAAAAACAAGACTACCAACAACCCCTACCTGCCCCTTAATGACCTGTCTCTGTACCGTCTAACCCCTACCTGCCCCTTAATGACCTGTCTCTGTACTGTCTAACCCCTACCTGCTCCTTAATGACCTGTCTGTACTGTCTAACCCCTACCTGCTCCTTAATGACCTGTCTCTGTACTGTCTAACCCCTACCTGCTCCTTAATGACCTGTCTCTGTACTGTCTAACCCCTACCTGCTCCTTAATGACCTGTCTCTGTACTGTCTAACCCCTACCTGCTCCTTAATGACCTGTCTCTGTACTGTCTAACCCCTACCTGCTCCTTCATGACCCGTCTCTGTACCGACTAACCCCTACCTGCTCCTTAATGACCTGTCTCTGTACTGTCTAACCCCTACCTGCTCCTTAACGACCCGTCTCTGTACCGTCTAACCCCTACCTGCTCCTTAATGACCTGTCTCTGTACTGTCTAACCCCTACCTGCTCCTTAATGACGCTGCTTGTTTGTTTCAGAGCAGATCAGATCTTCCTCCCGGTTGGAAGCGGCCGCTGTGACTTTTTTAAATTGTGTAATAAATGTGCAATAAAAGATTAGTGATGTTTTTGGGCTTTGCTTTGTTGAGTCGGAGCCGAGGATGAATAGGGGAATGAGTTAACAAGGTAAGAAACTAAATAATGTAATGTTTAAGACGGCGTGGTGGAGCCAGGATTACAAGGTAAGTCCTGGCTGTTATTTTGACTCCACCATCTGGATTGGGCTAATTAGTGCAACCGAAGGGTTCGGCTAACGAGCAGAAAGCGGCTCCCGAAAAAAAAAAAAAACAGCAGCAGGACTTTTATTTTCTCAACTTGGAATTTGTCCACCTCTGCTGCCAGGATGTGGCTTTTCAACCGCTGCCAGAAAATGTCCACACACACACACACACACACACACACACACACACACACACACACACACACACACACACACACAGGTAGCGAACACACAGCAGAGTCATTCATCATCTGCCCCCCCCCCCCCCCCCCCCCCCCTCTGTGTCTGCCTCAGATGGTTAATTGCAGATTCCTAAATTCAATGTAATAGCGGTCTTTCGGGTCGAGGCCTCCCGTCTACTTATCTCCGGCGTGATCGATTCGTCCTCCTCTGCTCCGCTCCTCCAAAATGGGAGAGAGGAGCAGAGGTTCGGTTCAGAGTTGTTGTTCGGCGAGAGAGAGAGTGAGAGTGAGAGTGAGAGAGAGAGAGAGAGAGAGAGAAGCTGGAGGAGGATTTGAAAATAAAAATTGGTATTAATACTAAATGAAGCTCTTAGCTCAATGGTTCAATCAGGAAGACCTCGCTCCCACTCAGGGGGCCGCCACCTATTGTCCAATGAGCCGCTCCGCTCCACCGTTCCTCAATCAGCCAATCATCTAGCAGCTCCTCATCCTACTTAAACCTCCCTCCCTAATGCCTCCTCATCCGCAGTCTCACCCCCAGCGCCGCCGCCATAGGGGTTCATCCTCTATACATTTATATAAGCCACTCTTTCACCAGCGGGCTTCATCATTTCCACACACAATTTTTTTTTAATAATAATAATAATAATAATGTGCTAAATCTAAAACTTCCTTTCCTGATTGAGCGTTTGTCATCCGCCACCAAAATCCGCCGATAAACAACAAGAGTCCTTCAGGTTCATACAAACCCTGATTCTAACTTTGTGTCGTATAATTTATGATATTCATCGAGTCATTGATTGCTGAAGAACATATTATCATCATCAATAGTTTGAGTTTGAATAATATAATAATAAAAGCGAGCAGCAGGCGTCCATCATGAATAACTTCTTCCCAGAACTTCCCGTTTTCAAGTGAACATCATGAAAGTTTCAACCTGTTTGTTTAAACATAAGTAAAGCGGCGCTCCCCTGCGTTATTCAGGGAGGTGGACGTCGCATCGCCTTTTTAAAAACCACATGAAACGCGTCTTCAGAGTTACGGCGGTGGCGGCGGCGGCGGCGGCGAGCGTCTCCCCGCTCGTCATGAGGGTCCCGTCTGCGAACACGAGATAAGAGATCGAAGCGATCCGGCGCCAAACTTAAGGAAAAATCACAGAGGAGCGCCGATCAATCGGCACTCCCTCTTAATTTCACGGCCGTGACTCAGAGCGCCGTCCTCGACACCAACAGCTGTCCGCCTCTGGTTCTCTGATCACGCCTCTAAGCTACGAGGCGCGGCGCCCGGCGAAACCTCCTCGTTAGATTATGGGCCGGGGATAAGGACTCGGTTGTCCCAGACTGGATCACAGGCAGGCAGCCGGTTTCCGGGTCCGCTTTGCCAACCGGCGCCTAATTCCCCCTTCTCGCCTCTCATCTCATCTCTGCTGCCGGGGGAACGCAGGGCTTAGCATCAGCGCCGCGCGACAGGGCTGGCAGGCAGGCTGGCTGACTGGCTGACTGGCTGGCTGACTGGCTGACTGGCTGGCTGGCTGACTGGCTGACTGACTGGCTGGCTGGCTGACTGGCTGACTGGCAGGCTGGCGGCGAAGCGCTCGTCCTTCTCACCCCCTGCGGTGAAGTGAAGCGAAGTGAAGCCTCGGAGACAGACAGCCGCGCGTTTAAAAAAGAACCGCTGTGGAAAAGATGGGATCAAATTGGGCTCCTACCACTTCCAGAGTGTGATGGGGGTGTGAAGGTGCCGGTTTGAACCCCGTGGTCCGCCTGTTTCTACCCCCGGAGGTGTCCTTGAGCAAGACGGCCCCCACGCCCCCACAGTCTGTGCTGAAAATGACTGAAGAGCAGCGAATTACGATGACTCTCGTTACTCTCGTCACAGAGCAAAATGAGTCCAAAAGTTTCCCCCAAAAGTTTTCCATGAACTGCGTCTGCGCGCCACAAGCGGTCCGATCGGCTCCCCGGCTGACTGCGGCGCCGGGCGAAAGCGGCGGTCCGTCAGACGGCATGCGGGGAAAACGCTGGCGCTTAAATCACAAAGACGGAGACGGAGGAGGAGGAGGAGGAGGATGAGTCGGGAAACACTCCCGCAGACCCAAATCCGACTGAAACCCCATCGGATTTGGTTGAAGTTGAGGATTAATAAAAATATAACCTAGTTTGAGATTTACATTATATATGTATTTGTGCTTTTTTTTATTGCGTTGGAGAGATGATATAACCCCCCCCCTCCCCCCCCAATAAAAAAGTAACTAAGTACTCAGAGTACATTTGAAATGAGCTACTTTTTGATTTTTACACCAGATTTCTACACCAGTAATTTTACTAATAGTACAATTTCATCAAAGTAACAGTACTTCTACTTAAATAAATAGAAATAAAAATAAATAAAGAAAATACATTTTTTATACTGTTTCCACCTCTGCTGCATCGTAAGTGATGGGCTGAGGGGGCGTGGCTATCGCATGGAGGGGTCAGAAGCAGGAATGTATAATTGATCAGCATTTGATTAACGATATCAATACTGCTTATAGGACTCCCCAGCGCTGTGATCAATATTATTATCAATATCTCGCGGCGGCGGCGGCGGCGCGCCCCTTCCACTCAGACCGGGGCGTGGCAACAATCACCATAAACCGATGCAGAAGTCGATTAACTAATTAACATCGTTCAATTAACCGCATTAATTATGTTTGTTTTTAAACCTCCTCACTGTGTCTTTATCACAATATAGTATAATATATTTATAACACGAGCCGAGAGCATGACCAGCTAAACGCTAAATACTGACGCGCTACGCCGCTGAACAGCGCTAACAGCCCGGTGCTAACAGCCCAGTGCTAACAGCTTGGTGCTAACAGCCCAGTGCTAACAGCCCGGTGCTCACAGCCCAGTGCCAACAGCTTGGTGCTAACAGCCCAGTGCTCACAGCCCAGTGCTAACAGCTTGAGGCTAACAGCCCGGTGCTAACAGCCCGGTGCTAACAGCCCAGTGCTAACAGCCCGGTGCTCACAGCCCAGTGCTAACAGCCCGGTGCTCACAGCCCAGTGCTAACAGCCCTGTGCTCACAGCCCAGTGCTAACAGCTTGAGGCTAACAGCCCGGTGCTACCAGCCTGGTGCTAACAGCCCTGTGCTCACAGCCCAGTGCTAACAGCTTGAGGCTAACAGCCCGGTGCTACCAGCCTGGTGCTAACAGCCCTGTGCTCACAGCCCAGTGCTAACAGCTTGAGGCTAACAGCCCGGTGCTACCAGCCTGGTGCTAACAGCCCTGTGCTCACAGCCCAGTGCTAACAGCTTGAGGCTAACAGCCCGGTGCGAACAGCCTGGTGCTAACAGCCCGGTGCTAACAGCCCGTGGCTAACAGCCCGTGGCTAACAGCCTGCGCTGGGGTGATGGATGGGGAGGGTGGAGGCTGGGGAGGCTCCAGCGCCGCCGCAGCCTCCAGTGACGCGTCCCGTTCGCGGGCTAGCGCAGCCCTGTTAGCGGTTAGCACGACCCATTAGCGGCTAGCGCGCCCCGTTATCCACTAGCCCCGGGGGTACAGCTCAGACTACAGCTATTAGCATCAGACAGCGGGATTACAGCTGAGCATTATAGACACTCACACACACACACACACACTGTTGCCCACTCACACACACACACACACACACACACACACAGTCGCCCACACACACACACACACACACACACACTGTCGCCCACTCATAAACACACACACACACATACAAACCTCCATTTACATACACAGACATAACATCACATACATACATGCACACACACACACACACACTCTCTCTCTCCCTCCCTCACACACACTCTCTCCCTCCCTCACACACACTCTCTTTCTTTCTTCCTCCCTCCCTCCCTCCCTCACACACACACACATACACTCTCTCTCTCTCTCTCTCTCTCTCTCTCTCTCTCCCTCCCTCACACTCTCCCTCACACACACACACACACACACACTCTCTCTCTCTCTCTCTCTCTCTCTCTCTCTCTCCCTCCCTCACACTCTCCCTCACACACACTCTCTCTCTCCCTCCCTCACACACACTCTCTCTCTCTCTCTCTCTCTCTCCCTCCCTCACACTCCCTCACACACACTCTCTCTCTCCCTCCCTCACACACACTCTCTCTTTCTCTCTCTCTCCCCCCCTCACACACACTCTCTCTTTCTCTCCCACTGCCCCCCCCCCCCCCCACACACACACACACACACAGCTGCCAGGTCCTTGGAGCCCTTAAGGTCAGAACTGTACATCCCCATAAATCACATCAGCGCTAAAGTGGTTAGCATGGCCAAATCTAAGGCCATTAGCATGTACACCGCTAAATCTATCCGCCTGCTCCCAGCTGAACCGATAAGCTAAAACTATTTGCATGGGCACGGCTAAAACTATTAGCATGGGCACGGCTAAAACTATTAGCATGGGCACGGCTAAAACTATTAGCATGGGCACGGCTAAAACTATTAGCATGGGCACGGCTAAAACTATTAGCATGGGCACGGCTAAAACTATTAGCATGGGCACGGCTAAAACTATTAGCATTGGGCACAGCTAAAACTATTAGCACTGGCACGGCTAAAACTATTAGCATGGGCACGGCTAAAACTATTAGCATGGGCACGGCTAAAACTATTAGCACGGGCACGGCTAAAACTATTAGCATGGGCACGGCTAAAACTATTAGCATGGGCAGAGCTACCCCCCCCCCCCCCCCCCCCCCCGTCAACAATTGCGCAACCCCAGGGCCAGTCCAGCACAAAATTGGTAATGACTGCGCTGTCTGATACAAAGCTCACACTCCAACCGGCTTTGTGTGAGCGTTTGTTAAAGTGCTGATTAGTAATTTAAAGGACATTTACATTTATTCATTTAATCTCATTTAATCTTATTTAATCTTATTTCTGGAAAAATGTAAATATATATATATCTGTGAGAAGAGTTCGGGGCGATGCTAACGAGCGAAGACGGCTTTAATACCGAAGCATTTGGTGTCCTAAACAACGTGTGGACGGACGCATCACCCGGAGACGCAGCTGGTCATTACCAACAGTACGTTCATTACTAAACCGCACAAATTAATTCATTAATTAATTTATGATAATAATAAGCAGCAATTAATTTATGATAATAATAAGCAGCATAGCATAAGTAACTCATTTAATTACTTAATGTATTCATTCGGGAATTAAGTGCTCATTAGTTTGGAGGATATTATTCATTACAATGACTTTCCCCTAACAGAGCTCCGGTTGAGACGCGGCCCCAGCGCTCGGCGTTTTGGACGGATGGGTGAGACGCGATGGGTGAGACGCGATGGGTGAGACGCAATGGGTGAGACGCGGTCCAGCGTCTCACCCATCGCGTCTCACCCATCGCGTCTCACCCATCCGTCCGCTCTCTCGTCTCGTCCGGCTCGGCCGTTTGTTCTGGTTCTGTATCTGACTCCTCACGCGAGCGCCCTGCTCAAGGGTACTCCTGCAGTTAATCATCCATCACCAAACACGTATCACCCAACACCCACCCACCCGCCCGCCGCCGGCCGCCCGCCCAAACGCTTGCAACTGCTGTAACTCAATTTTACTCAACTTTAGAAAATGGCCGCTGTGACTTTGTTTTCCGCCGCGTGATGGAAGATCCCTCGCCAGGTTTACGGAGATCAGCGCCACAGTTTGGGCACAAAGGCCGACTTCCCCCGCCAACTGAACCACTGCCAAACCCCAAATACCCTCTGTCTCTCTGTCTCGCTCTCCCCCCTCTCCCTCTCTCTCTGTCTCTCTCTCTCTGTCTCTCTCTCAGTCTCGCTCTCCCCCTCTCTCTCTCTCTCCCCCTCTCTCTCTCTGTCTCTCTCTCTGTCTCTCTCTCCCCCCTCTCTCTCTCTCTCTCTCTCTCTGTCTCTCTCTCTCTGTCTCTCCCTCTCTCTCTCTCTCTCTCTCTCTCTCTGCCTCTCTCTCTCTCTCTCTGCCTCTCTTTCTCTCTCTCTCTCTCTCTCTCTCTCTCTCTCTCTCTCACTACCTCTCTCTCACTCTCACTACCTCTCTCTCTCTCTCTCTCTCTCTCTCTCTGCCTCTCTCTCTGTCTCTCTCTGGCGTTCAAGTCACATGTCTCCTCCTCTTTAGCCAATGGCTACACATCGTCTGATGAGTCTGTCAACACGGGATGGGGGGGGGGGGGGGGGGGGAGCCGGGGGGGAGCCGGGGGGGGGAGGGTCAAACCGATAGCCAATCACAACATGACACCGCAGCCATTAGGAGTCAAGCTGTAGTGCATAACACAGTAATGGCTGACCACTGCAGTTCAACGGCTAAATCACTGTCAATAAAGTCAGCCGCCGTGCCAGAGGGGCGTTCGGTGTCCACGCCTAAAAGGTCCCGGGTTCGATTCCCGCGCCGACGGCAGTTAAGTGTTTTTAAGCTGCTCTGTGTCGACTGCCAGGCGCTTTGGATAGACGACGCGTGACTGAATGACACAAAGAAAGCATTTCAATCACTATGAACTGGATGTATGTCCTAAAAAACAAAACATAAAACGATGATTTTTGTTTTTTGTGTGGATTCGGTTTTTGTGTTTCTGGACTGCGTTTATAGAGATGATACTGCGTGGAAACGGGAAATATACTTTGAGTACGGAGAATACTTTACCTCACACACGTCTGTCTCTCTGAACCCTTCAGACAGACGGGTTCACACGCGCCGCACAGACTGCAGATAACGAGGGGAAAACCTCGAGAAGGGACGGAGAAAGACGGAGGCCATCCTTCAAGATGGGGGTCGTCCGGGGAAGGACTCCAGATGATCACAGCCTTCAGCCAGTCTTTAACTGGGGCCATTTTGTGTGATTTGGAAAGTTTAATTTGGCCATTTTAAAGGGCGATTCTGGGGAAAGTACCTTGACATAAGACTGGAGTTGTAAAGAGGTATTTAGGCGGAGATCTCCCGACTTCACACAGTGACAGCTTTTCTGTTCCTGGGGTTTTAAAGTTGTACTTCGTGGCCTCTGCTGGTCTTTCCTCTTTTCTAACATTGAAACTGTTTCTTTATATCTCCCCTTCGGTTTTTATTCATGTCATATACGATCCAAGTTTCTTTTTGTCGCCGTTACATTTGTGTTTAAATACTGTATGTCTGTTACCTCAATGTTTAATCTGCTGTTGTTTAATCGACTAATGTTTCATCTGATTAGGAGATTCTTAACAGAAAGCTATACAAAAAAAAAGTCAAATATGAAGTATATCAAATATCAAGTCATCTTAAAGTACATCAACAATACGTTAAATTATAAAGTATTATTCTATCACGGCCTATGAAGTCTCTGTAGTTATATTTATGTATTATGATTTTAACATGTACATTGGAGCGCGCCTAAAGAAAATAGAGTCAATTTCTTTGCATGTGTGAACGCATGTTTGGCAAGCGAAGCTGATTCTGATTTAGATTCAGATTCAGTTTCAAAATCTGATAACTGTGATTGATTCTGATCCTGGTACTGGTTCTGATTCTGATTTAGGTACTGGTTCTGATTCTGATTCTGGTACTGGTTCTGATTCTGGTACTGGTACTGGTACTGGTACTGGTCCTGGTTCTGATTCTGATCCTGGTTCTGATTCTGATTCTGGTACTGGTTCTGATTCTGATTCTGATCCTGGTCCTGGTCCTGGTTCTGATTCTGGTACTGGTTCTGATTCTGGTACTGGTACTGGTCCTGGTTCTGATTCTGATCCTGGTTCTGATTCTGGTACTGGTACTGGTACTGGTCCTGGTTCTGATTCTGATCCTGGTTCTGATTCTGATTCTGGTACTGGTACTGGTACTGGTTCTGATTCTGATCCTGGTCCTGGTCCTGGTTCTGATTCTGGTACTGGTTCTGATTCTGGTACTGGTACTGGTCCTGGTTCTGATTCTGATCCTGGTTCTGATTCTGATCCTGGTCCTGGTCCTGGTCCTAGTTCTGATTCTGATTCTGATCCTGGTACTGGTTCTGATTCTGATCCTGGTCCCGGTTCTGATTCTGGTTCCAGATCAGATTCAGGTTTCTACCCATCCAGACGAAGGGGAGCAACACCCTGGCCTGACCTCCAACACGGCGGACCACCTCAGTCATCCCTCTGACTCTCCCCCATCTCCCCCCCGAACTCCCCCATCCCTCCCCAGCGGTAGCGGAACCGCTCGCGTCCGGGGTCCCGCCCGCCGAGCCCAGTTAACTTTTTGATTTATTCGAAATGCGCCGTTGGCCGGCGACGGTGCTGAGTCATCTCCTGCGTGGTGCGTGGGCACAATGATTCCTCACCCTCGCCGTCTCCCGACTCCACTCACACTCCACTTAGCGCCATCACACTGTCAGCCACTTTCCTTCCCCGCGCCGCCGCGACGACGCAACAGAGTCGTTCATCAAACGCACGCCTCGCAGGGCGGGGGGGGCGCGTTCTCAAAATTGGACCAGGACCGGTAGGGGCCCGGTATTTTAGCGCGCCCACGAAGTCGCCTACAAAAGGCTGTTTTGTGTGTGTGTTTTTTGTCAATGTAAAAGAAGGAATTGAGGAGTGTGTGTTCGACTCCACACACACACACTGCAGATGTGAATGTAAATGGCAATTTTCCGCTGTTAGATCTGGGTTGTTAGTAATGGGCCGGGCTTTCTGGCTAATTTACTACAGATGGTGGAGCGGTCCACTTGGAGACCCAACAGCACAGCGCCTTATATCTTTATATATCTTTATATATCTTTATATATCTTTATATGTTGCCTCCATGGAGCGAAGGGACAAACTGCGTCACAAACGACTTCATCGCATTTTACACACAACAGAGAGCAACAGTTCTGCAGATTGGAAGAATGATAGACGGATGGATGTATATTATAAATTCCTCCCAAAATATATAAATAAAATGAATATCAATGAAACTTCATGTAATATTCATGATTTTTAAGTTGACAGTGTGCGAGAGGCAACACATGCAAGGTTGAGTTTCACATCTGAAAAGAAGGGGGGGGGGCGAGGAAAGGGGGGGAGGGAAGGGGGAGGGAGGCGTCTTTCTCGATTAGTTAGCCGGCACATTAGAAACAAACACAAATTAAATCGCCTTCCGCCGCTGCAGAGCGCTGCATGCGTGGGCGTCTCGCACGTTGCTGACTGCATGCGTCTGAACGCCTGCAGGACTTTCACAGTGGTCAGCGGTTGTGGACTCAGATTACGGCCCGGCGCCGTCCAGCGCAAACCCGTCTGAAAGCGGCTCGTCCGACGTCCGCTGTGCCGCACAGCCCAATAGCGGCGCGCATTTAAGATCATTTCTGGTTCTGTTGTGAGAAGCTCGGCTGCTTTTTTCATTTGTTATTTTTCCTTGGCTGCGGCGTACAATTATACAGCCTCCCTGCTCAGTTTTAACCATGTATAACATTTAATAACATATTTATAACATAACAATTATACCTACAGCCTCCCTGCTCAGTTTTAACCATGTATAACATTTAATAACATGTTTATAACATAACAATTATACCTACAGCTTCCCTGCTCAGTACATGTATAACATTATAGCATTACTCTCTGTAGTACTTCATCTCCAATGAACGGGTTTCAGGGGATTCCTATCCTGTCCGTTTGTCGGGGGGGTTTAAAATCTCATTGGCTGCTGTTGTGAGAGATGGGGACATTTTAGTGTTTTATTATTTTCTTCTTCTTCTTCTTCTTCTTCTTCTTCTTCTTCTTCTTCTTCTTCTTCTTCTTCTTCTTCTTCCACAGGAATAAACGTGCCATTACATTCCCGGCCTTATCTCTCTCCGTCTCCATCTCCCCCTGATTCGATTTTAACCAAACAATCTTTTTGCCAGCAGCAGCATCAGCAGCAGCAGCATCAGCAGCAGCAGCGGCAGGTCCTGGCGACGGAGATGTCCTCCGTTTTTACAAGTCTTATCACAGCCTCCTCCTCCCAGCCACAACACGTATCTCTAGCTGTAGCTTCCGGCGCCGGCGCCTCATATTTCCTCTTTGTTGCACGCCGCCGCAGCATCGCCGATAATCAATAAAACCTTTGACACATGCCAGCGCGGCCATAATCTATGGCTGTCGTCTCTCACGCCGGCGGTTGAAGTCTGCGTCGGCGGTGGCGCTCTGCCCTTTTCTTGTTCGTCGGCTCGGCGGCCATGCGTTGTCGAGACGACGTTAACCACTTTTTTTTTGCGGGAGAAGCGTTTTTTTTTTTCAAAACTCCTCATTTGTGATTGCTTATTTGTCACAGATTTCCCTGGCCAATTCCCGCCGATTACTCATCGTTAAGGGGAGGGTTGAGAAGATGAACGGTCTGTTATCAAGCCGCTCAGTGTTAAGTAACTCTCCCTGTGATTGATAGAGGGTTGTCACTAATGCAAGGATGATGGAGCAGGGGTGTGCCACAGGGACGCCTGACGGGCCCCCTGGAATTGAGAAACGATGAATTAATTATGTTAGTTTTCCCGTTGATCTAGTTCCACAGATGCAATGTCTGCGCTTTCTTATTCTAAAGTGTCATTTCTTTACCCTTGAAAAGTTTTGATTGAAAGTTTGAATCGCACCTCTGAGAAAATCGTATTAGTGTGCATTAACATATCCTTTGCTTTGGCTTTTTTCCTTGAAAAACATTGAAAGGATTTCAAACAAACTGCTGTCCAGGGATCTGCATCAAAACCTAGGGAATATCTGAGAGTAACACAGAGTTTTGGAAACACAATTTAGAGCAGAAATCACAATGTGCTTTTATTTCCCTTGGATAAAAGATGGCAGACAAAAAAAATGAGACGATTCTGCTGGGGGAGAATTGACCACACAAAACCGACACTTTTATTTTTATCCATTTGCATTTTCATTTCATTGCTCCGGCTCTGAAAACGATGAAGCGAGAGCAAAGAAGGGAATTAGAATCACTAAAACTATTCACAGTCACAGTCGTCCATGTTCAAGAGCGGCGTCACATTCACAGCCTGGGAAGATAATTGCAGGCAAATTTGAAATTTTAATTATACCAATTCTGTCTCTCTTTCTCTCTCTCTCTCCCTCTCCCTCTCTCTCTCTCTCTCTCTCTCCCTCTCCCTCTCCCCCTCTCTGTTTGTTATATTTGTTATGTGGCCTTGGATGTATTATAAGAACAGAGGTTACAGGAAGCCGTTTGCCACATGAGGTGATTTTAACGGAAACCATGCCTGAGAAATTACACATATTAAGAAAAAAACTAAAATAACTGCTTACAGCATACAATGGACCCAATGTACATGCTAAGGTAAACACACGCAAAACACTAAAGCATGTAGGAACGGGCAGAGTCACGTCTCAAATATAATTTGCCAATTTACCTCCTGCGTGTTTCTGAAGACCACAGCTTCATCTCCAGTTAGTTTCCAGCTGACAGGGAACACTTTGCATCGAGATCTTCCGATGTTTTCACATTATTAAAATATCTCCCGCGTCTTTGTGTTGCCTTGGGGGGGTGTTTGGGCAAAGATGTGCAAAATAGAGTTAGCGTTTCTTGGTGGACGTGACCTTCTTCATGCTTCTTTCTGGTTCTATGTGTTTCGTTACGGCTTTGAGAACAGGCAGTCAGATCTCAGGAATGAAACCAAAACATGTACCTTGATTTTAACACGTAAAAACGAGGACTTTCAGAGACTTCAGAAATCAGAGATGAGTTTCCTCCCGAAGCCCGTTCAGAAATGTCAGTTGGATCAGAACCCAGTGATCTCCTTCAGGAGGAGACGCAGCAGACAGGTCCTCATCTAGGAGATGTTCTTTGCTGTCTATAAAAAGCCGAGCATGGAAGACAAAGTCAATAAACTGTACCCCCTTTTTCTCTCATGGAAAAAAAAGACGAAAAAGAGACGGCGGTTTTCCATGGTTGCACATTTCGAGAATGATCGAAGGTCAACCAAACATTTAAATTGTAAATTGGTTGCTAAGGAACCACATGTACTGGCCAGCTTCAACGCAAAATAAAAAAAAAGGTTTTACCCAAATATTGCTTTTGTGTGAATGATAAACACAGGCCTGTATAGAAACAATATTAAACCCTATCAAAATTTCAAATAAATAAAGATATGGTCTGGATTTAACATTTTCCCGGTAAATCAGCCGGTACATTACTGCAATTCGTCCGACATAATGGCGTCCTCTTATCTGAAAGCGAGCAGCAACATCCCTGCCACACTCGCATTTTGCACAAAATCTAACAACACCAAAAAAAATAAAAATAAAAAAGGCGAACGGCGATCGCAGGTGTCTTTCAGTAACGCAAGACGAAAAGACACACCAGGAGAGTGTTTCCCAACCGCAACACGTCTCAAATGAGAGGAGGGGGGTGGGGGGGGGGACAAGCGGCCTTCATCTCCTGGACCAATGGGCCGCTTGGACCGGCCCGCTGCGCCGCCGCGGAGGGGTGAGCCTCACGCCGTGTTGTGATCGCCATGGGAACCAGCAAAGACGTGGATACAAACTGAAAGGTTTGTGTGCGGCGTGGGACTAGAAAACAGATCAGTCACACGATGGAGCAATGAAAGGATTATAGTGTTATTATAGTGTTATAGTTTTATTATAGTGTTAAAATACGTAGTGCTTAGCGCGGGAAACAACACAATAAAATGAGTTTATAATTACAATACGATATCAAATGAAAAAGGTAATGATGTGCGAGGGAAGGGCGATGGTAAGTAAGTGGCTTTTTCAGGGGGGTTTTGTTTTTGATGCGTTCCCATGTGTATTAAAACTAAATGGTTAATGTCAGAGGGTTGAGCCATGGATATATTTTTTTATATTATGTTATATTCTGCATTTTTCACATTACATCTCTAAGGACCGCCACCCGAGGTTAATCAACCCGTTAGGGACCATTTAACACTATAAAACATTTAGCTCTGCTTTTAAGATCGTGGTCAGGGAGCCCTGTAACGATTTCAGAAACATTTAGCTTTCCTTTTTCAGACCTGGGATAGGGGATCATGTAAAACTCAAAGACATTTAGCTCTGCTTAGGTCAGAGACCATATAACACCATAAAACATTTAGCTCTGCTGTGTAAACTTTAAAAGTTTCAAAGCTTTTTTGCGACTAACCCTTAAAAAATCTCGGTTTGGATACCCAGTATGAAATGAAGATACGTTTCGCCGAGTTGTGAGCGGCTCAAACTTTAACTTTTAATACAAGTAAAATGTTAAAATATGAGATACCACAAACCTTAAATTCTTCAGCTGTCATTTAAACATCTAACCTTGAGGTCGGTGTTTCAGCTTCGCTGTCAGTGCAGGTGGGGCTGAACAGAAACAACGCTTTTAATTTGAAACACTGGGTGCCGTTAGGCTGGTATTGGCTGGTTAGTTGGGAATACATGCCAATATGCTGATGAATGAGGTGTAATTCCAAGAATCGCAATCGATAGTCCACTTTCCCTGTGTGTATAAATGAACGTGCGGCCGTTGGATTTCACAGAACGGGTTTTTATTCATGGCTCTGGTACATTAGCACAACTCAGAATAATAGTGTACACTGCAAACTGACGCAGCAACTTTTCTCCGAGTAGCGGCACTTAAGGATTCGGTTGAAATCAATAATGAGATGTGCGAGCCGGGTCTCTGGTGTGAGGGCCTATAGTTTGAAAGCATAATTAATATTCATGTAGTCCAACACCGACAAGTTTCAATCCTCTGTTGAGTTATTGTAGCGTCTCCGCCTGAGTTGGCTGTTAATGCGTGAGGAGGGGGAAAGAAAAGGGCTGGAATCAGCTAACAAAACCGCGTTGTTGTTGTTGTTCAAACACAATTCTCTCATGCTAAACCGCGCCGCGAAAAAGAGAATGAGCTCGTTAGTGTGTTTCGCCGTTAGCTCATTATCCAAAAACAAAATATTTAAAGGTGCAACGCGTACGATTATTAGTTTAACATTTAGAAATGAATTACAATCATCCACCGAACGTGAAGAAATAACAGTTTTGACGTTGCGTCAAAGACGTCTTCATATTGTGTTGTAGAGATATTTTACTGAAGTTAGCAGCTAGCCTAGCTAGCCCCGGCGCGCACTGTCTGGTAATACCACTTTGTACCTCAGGGGGCGATGGGCCAACATGAGAGGATGAAGAAGAAGTGCTGCCCAGATGGCCTTTTCTGACCTCCTGCCAGACATGAAATACAGCGATTTGACTCTGGGAACTAAAGACATGATCACCGGGATGAGTCCATGGGTCTGTGTCTAGCGGTGTCTACCCGCCCAGGTGTCTACCCGGCCAGGTGTCTACCCGGCCAGGTGTATACCCGCCCAGGTGCCTAACTGCCCAGGTGTCTAACTGCCCAGGTGTCTAACTGCCCAGGTGTCTACCTGCCCAGGTGCCTAACTGCCCAGGTGTATACCTGCCCAGGTGTATACCTGCCCAGGTGTTTACCTGCCCAGGTGTCTACCCGGCCAGGTGTATACCCGCCCAGGTGTCTAACTGCCCAGGTGTCTACCCGGCCAGGTGTATACCTGCCCAGGTGTCTACCTGCCCAGGTGTCTACCTACCGAGGAGACGGTCGGTATCATCATCGTTTGGTTAATATTTCTACACAATAGGCGAATTACAAAGTACCCTGCCCTAAACAATAGCCTAAATAAGGAACAATTAAACAATTATCTAATTTAAACAATTAAACCGGATATATGTCTCACGTTTTAAAAAGTATCCAATGGATATAACATTAAACCAGTAAGCTTTACACTGTATTCAGTGGGGTGATGCGTTTGGGGGGAGGGGAAAGGGGGCGGGACTAAAGGCCTTGTGAGAATGGGCGGGTCTAAGGGGTTTCCGCCAATCAGATACAAGGTGCACAGCATTGTGGGAGAAGCAAACAACATCAACAAATATATATGCAATTATAGCTTCAAATTCTCACATTTTTCAGTGTCCTTGGTCGTTGGTTTTAAGCTGCTCAGAATTAGAAAGATTGTCATTATAATTATTATTATTATTATTATTAATATATTTTGACAACTTTGACAGAATTTCGGCAGATGGCGTCATGTCTGCGCCGAGTGACACCCGGTATTTTGGCATTTTTCTAAAACACATTTTAATTAAACTTTTTTTAAGTGTGGTTTAAGTGAGTTGGTATAATTATTATATTTATACTGATTAATTGCATGAATAATTCATTGTCAAGTCCATAATTATGGATTGGAAAAAAACTCTTTTGGAGGTTTCTCGTTAACTTACCTTTTTTTTCGCAGGACAATTTGAACTTTAAGTAACTTTCCGTGGCCGTGGCTTTCCTCATTACAGGGCGTTTTAATTCACCGCTGCTAAATCATTAGCATATTTGCTGTATATCCCATATGGAAAATAGCCATTAGCCACAGTGCAGACTTCTGGACTGCAAAAGCACCGTCTTAATGTTATGTTTCGTCGTAAAACGTTGCTTAAGACTCTGTGGACCATCTGTACATTTAATATTTTCCGAAGAAAATTGCAGTTGTTTTTATCACTACTCAGAGCCGGCGCGCATTATGCTGAATGCTAATTCTATTCAAATTAAAACAACCCGCTAACCCACTCCACCAACACACACACACACACACACACACACACTTAACAACATAAGCAATGTATTCATCTGGGGATCAGAAACGCGCACAATATGAGCCTAATCACCTCAACCCCTGAACTGTTCTTCTATGGTACGATCCAATAGTTACATGGCTGGTAACCGAGTTAGTAAATGGTTATTAAATTGTTATGAGATAAGTTAGTAAATGGCTATTAAATGGTTATTACATGTTATTTACTGGTTGTTTGATGGTTGTCTCATGTTATTAAATGTTGTCCAATGTTAGTAAATGGTTAGGTTACGTTCTTTAATGTTTCCAAAGGGATAATTGTTATGAGATAAGTTAGTGAATGGTAGTTAATGGTTGTAAATGTGTACTAACTTGGTTAGTTAATGGTTGTAAATTAACGTGGTTAGTTAATGGTTGTAAATTAACGTGGTTAGTTAATGGTTGTAAATTAACGTGGTTAGTTAATGGTTTTGGTTTGCCAGGTTTAAGTTAATTTGCTGCGGTGACACCCACATGTCCTGCGCAGGATTTAAAGGTATAATCTTGTCTTAGGTTATTAACACAGCACACCGGGGTTAGGGACCGCGGTACCGCTCCACACGCTTAGCGCGTCAGTCAACCCTCACACGCCAGCCGTCTTCTTCCAACTCACCGAAACCATCACCATGGCAACCTACTTATTAAGTGACCTCCCTCTGTATCTTCGCTAGGATTTACCGCTAACAGCCTAGCGCTCCCCTGATGCTAACAGACTGACAGATGGAAAGCACAGAAATGAAGAGATATGCTGGGGGGGGGGGGGGGGGGGGGGGGGTCTTGTCAACACACACACACACACACACCTGGCAGGCATCCCATCCCACAATGCTTTGGGGCATCGTACTTAAACACAAATGGACCAGACACGACCCCCCCCCCCCCCCCCCACCCCGCGCGCCCCGGGCGCCTCGCCACCCGCTGAACCCCCTGAAGCGAAGATGAAGAGGAAACGTATGGCGCCGCACGCCAGTTTCCACACGCCAAGTCGCCAAGCTCGCCAAACCTCCCTGGAATTCAAAATGTCCGTCTTCCCAATGCCGCTGCTACAAACATTCACGACACGGTTTTCCTTTCCTGCGTTTGTCGTTCGCCTGTGTGTGAGTGCTTAAGGGGGTCTGGGGGGACGCTGGTCTTGTTGTAGTCCTGTGAGACCCCTTGGAGACCGGACCATTTAATGGGCCAGCCGGGGGGGGGGGGGGGGGGGGGGGGGGGGACACATCTGACCGGGCCTCAACCTCTTCAACCTCTAATATCTCCATTTCAACCAGACAGCAGCAGGGACCGCCGCCAACAACACGTCCACGGAAAAAGCGTAAAAACCGCCAAAATGGTTGTGCTTTTATTTTGAAGTACCGCACATCCCCCGCGTTTTTACTCCCCAGGTACGGGAAAACCAAAACGACCGGCGCGTGTTTTTGTGGAGGGGGTTTGTTAAAAATAAAAAAAACCCACACACACTACAGGAGGGACCCTTCAGTGACACTTAACACAACAACGCCTCCCCCGTCGGCGGGGGAAGGGGGGGGGGGGGGGGGGGGGGGACACGGGGAGAGACAGTTATTCGCGTGGCGGCTGGCGGCGGACTCAAACGGTGATTTGTTCAAGGTGACCGCCGGGGAAGCGGCTTCCCGCCGCCGCCGCCGGGATCATTAAAGTCACGTGAGGGGAGGCGGAGGCGGAGGCGGCCGTCCGCTGTTGATATTTAGTCTAATCTATCGATATTGATTAGGTAACGCCATAGATTTTCCTCCCAAGCGGCGCCTCAGACTTGTGAATAACAGCTATTAGGAGTAATATCCAAACGCTTCCTGGTTTCATCAGATCGCAGGGGGAGGGGGGGGGGGGGGGGGGGGTCACAAGATTGTTGTTCCTCATATTTTGTATTATTTAGCAAAACACGACTCAACCTTTACTGCAGGTTTGAGTTTAATTCAGAGAGAGAGGTATTTCGGTATAAGTACAGCTCCTTTAGTTGCTCTATCATATAAAGTAAGCACAGGATCTATCTACCTGTCTGTCTATCTACCTGTCTGTCTATCTACCTGTCTATCTATCTATCTATCTATCTATCTATCTATCTATCTATCTATCTATCTATCTATCTATCTATCTATCTATATATCTATCTCTCTCTCTCTATTATATGCATCTCTATTATCTCTCTCTCTCTATTATATACATCTCTCTCTCTCTCTCTCTCTCTCTCTCGCTCTCCCTCGCTCTGCAAATATTCACTTCCTCCTATTCTTGTTCATACTCTCCCTTTGTCCTCTCTCTCTGTCTCTCTCTCTCTCTCTCTCTCTCTGCATCTCTATTATCTCTCTCTCTCTATTATATACATCTCTCTCTCTCTCTCTCTCTCTCTCTCTCTCTCTCTCTCTCTCTCTCTCTCTCTCTCTCTCTCTCTCTCTCTCTCTCTCTCTCTCTCTCTCTCTCTCTCAGTATTTTTACGATGCGGTTGTTTAGCGTTCATCCAAAGAGAAACACAGTGGCTGCAGATGTGTTTCCATGCATCTTGCTCTGGGATGCCTCCAGGTTGGGGATCGAACCCCAGGACCTTGCGGCTGGGAGTCGAACCCCCCCCCCCCAGCCCCCTGCACTACTCCTATGCTGCTAGTTGAATTCCCACCCACCCAGGGAACGGTGATATTGCTCTGTGTTTACGTCACAACAGAGTAATGAAGTCCACCGGGAACCGAGTCGATGGTACAAACCCCCCCCCCCCCCCCCCCCCCCCAACCCCCTAACCCCCCCCCCTCCGCCCCCCCCCCCCCCCCCCCCCCCCCCCCCGCTAATTAATAACCACTAACTACTGCTGTCTGACTTTAATAAGGGGAGAGGAATTAAAACCTTAGATGGACAGATATACACACAGGTGTATATCTGCATACACAGACAGACGGATAGAGATAAAGACAGACAGACAGAGATACACAGATAGAGACAGAGATAGATAGAGACAGACAGAGAGAGATACAGACAGACAGACAGAGATACACAGACAGAGATAGACAGATAGAGATAGACAGATAGACAGACAGATAGACAGACAGATAGAGAGAGAGAGAGAGAGAGAGAGACAGATAGATAGAGAGAGAGAGACAGATCAACAGACGGACTAGAGACATAGATAGACAGACAGATATGTCGGGAGACAGAAAGACAGACAGACAGACAGACAGACTGGAAAGCTGAGCCATTGATCCTCTGAGGGCGGTTCAGGTCCAATCGGTGATATTAGCGTAATTACTGCTGTTGCTGCTGTTGTCTCCTAATCTAATTCAGTCCCTGAAATGCCCCAGACCTGCCAGACGGTTCTGCCAGACGGTTCTGCCAGACGGTTCTGCCAGACGGTTCTGCATCGACCGGACCGGTCCGCCCTCCATGCGGACCCAACAGACCTGTGGGACGCCAATCCATCCCAATCTGGTCCTGACCCTGAAGCGCTCCTCAAACTGACAGAGCAACTTACTCCACTCTAACGTTGGAAAAGAAAAACG